>MU855620.1:0-36893 GCA_033296695.1 Staphylotrichum tortipilum
CCCCCTCCCCAACAACAATCACCACCACCTCCACCAGCATCCTCTCCCTCCTCCCCAACCCCTCCACATTCCTCGTCACCGTCGTCATCACCATCACCCCCTCCACCTCCTCCCCTCCCGCCATAACCTCCACAATAACGCACACCACCACCGCCTCCGGCGCCGGCGCCCCGTTCCGCCCGACCTCCTCCGACAGCCCGCCCTCCCCCTCCTCCTCCTCCCCTGAATCCTCGTCAAGCGATGATACTGGGGGTTATTGCCCCACGGGCTTCTACCCCTGCCTAGCCGTCGCCCCGGCGAACGGCGGGTGCTGCCAGACCGGCCGGTCCTGCGCGAGCACGTCGTGCCCGCCCTCGCAGCCGATGACGACGGTGGTGAATGCGAATGGCGTGACGGTGGTTGTGCCGGCGGCGGGGGTGCCGCAGACGACGGCGGGGTGTGCGGCTGGGTGGTTTTTGTGTGGAGCGGAGGAGGGCGGGGAGGTGGAGGGGTGCTGTCCGAGTGGGTATGGGTGTGGGAAGGTGAGTTGTACGAGGACCGGGGAGGGGGCGGAGGTTACCGGAAAGGTGTTGCCGGGCGCTGGGGGGAGTGGGGTGGGAAGGGTGAAGGGGGGGTTGGGATGGGTGTTGGGGGTGGTGATGGCCGGGTTGGTGGTGTAGGTTGGGAAGTGAAGGTTGGGGAAGTTAAGGATGAGAAGGGTTGGATGCAAGATGTGAGGGGAGAGGTTGATTTCATTGCATCGCATGGTTGGATTTGGGGGTTTACTGCGCTTGTTTACATCCTGTCAGATCCATTTAGAGTTCATCTCACCCGCTCATCCCGGGCCCTAGCTAATCAACTACATGCCCTCTTCAACTAATCCCACCTCCCCTACACACCCTCCGCAACCCCCCGCTCCTCACAAAACTTCTGCACCTCCTTCTTCAACATCTCCCTCTGCCGCCTCACCAAATCCATAATCTCCTCCACCTCCCCCAACCCACCTCCCACCCCCTCATACACCCTCACCATCTCATCCATCACCGCCGCCAGCTGATTCGGCAGCCACGTCACAATCGGACTTCCCCCCGTCGCGGTCGGATGACTCGTCCTCTTGAGAATATACTCCCGCGCAAAGCACCAATGCCGCCACCTAAAATCCCGCACCTGATCCAGCACCTTGATCCACAGCACCCTGCTCTCCCTAACCCCCTCCTCCTCTTGGTTTCCCCCATCCAATCCCACCGCCCACCCCCTCAACCCCCCCTCCCGACTTCCCCGTCCAACCCACTCCAAAAAACCCCTATGCTCCCCCGGCCTGTACCTCCTAAAATCCTTCAAAATCTCCGTCAACGGCGTCTCCGGCATCGCCACCTGCAGCAGATTATCCACCAGCGGCACGATCGAGTCGTTGGCCCCGCTCTCGCCGCGAAAGCTGACGGGCTTCTCCCCAAACTGGGGCACGCCAGCGTAGACGACGCCGTTGGGGAACATGGACTGGGAGGTGATGCCGAAGATGAAGGTGCGGAAGGAGGTGTACTGGTGCGGGGCGGAGCGCGTCCACATGGTCGCCATGGTGGTGTTGATTTTGGACAGGGTGGTGAGGAGCGTGATTAGGGAGGTGTTGAGGGCTTGCCGCGGGGTGGGGGAAGAGGGTTGGGAGAGGTGGGAGGAGAGCGCGGACAGGCAGCCCATGGCGGCAGCGACCAAGGGGCCCGTATGCTTGACCATCTCGATGTGGACGAGGACGAAGCCTGCTTCGGAGGAGGTGGGGTCAAGCCCGTGCTCGAAGGCGCGGATCAGGCGGAGGTTGGGGGTGGTGAGGCCTTGGGAGGGGTCAAGCAGGCGGTAGTTGAAGAGGGCGTAGGAGCCGGCGTATTCCATGAAGGGTTTGAAGTCGCAGCTAAGGGGAAGGGGGGGTTGGGGTTAGTTTGTGCTGGGTGTAGGGGAGGTGGGTGTAGGGGATGGAGGTGGGTGTAGGGGATGGAGGTGGGTGTAGGGGAGAGGGATGGAAAGGGGGTAAAGGGGTGAGGACGAGAAGAGAATCACATACAGAGCAGCACACCGCGCAATCGGCCTCGCAATATTCGCCGGCAACACCTCCCTCCCAAGCCCATACCCCTCCCCCTTCAAAAACCGCTGATGGCACGGCTCCAACAGATACGCCGAGGCAAGAAACGAATAGTCCCTGTACAGGGCGTTCATCAGCGGCAGGTTAGCCGCATACTTGTCCACCGCCTCCGTCAAATCGGGCAGCTCGGCGGCGACGGCGTCGCCCAGGCGGCCGTCGGCGAGCAGGCCGGGCTCGCCTGAGGCCGTCTTGACGGGCATGCGCTGCAGCAGCGACTCGAGCGCGTCGAACTCGGGTGGCAGCGTAACGATGGGGTCCATGCGCGGGAGGAAGCCGCGGGTCGTGGACACCATGAAGGCGGGCAGGGTGGTGTCGTCCGGGCGGGTGTCGTCGAGGACGGGGAAGGGCGGGATGGCGGAGGGGATGAGAGAGCCCATGGTGGCGGCGGGGTGTGGCAAGATAATGGAGTGGATGGTTGTGATGTAGGTCTGCAAATGTTCAGATGCTCAGGTGTTCAGGTGTTCTTGTCTTTCGTCTTTGTCTGAGTACTGAGCAGCCGGATCGATCTGGGCTCAGGCCGGTCGAGCTGGGCGCCTATATAGACCGTGGCCGGAATGTATTCCGGCCAAACCCTCCCATTGACAAGCCAGCTGTGGTTGCTGGCCGATGGTCGTCCAGCTTCCCGGGCCAGGGACGTCCGGTTTTCGTTTGTCATGGCGGCGCAGGAAAGAGGCACATGGTCGGCTAGGGCCCTGGATTGCTGGCGATGCTGGCGATGCTGGCCAGTCTAGGCCATGGTCTCGTCGGCGACGGCTCGACACTTATACAGCACCGACTCGGCCAAACACCATGACTTCTGCGGTTCGAACCCAGCGGAACCCTGCTCCAGGCATGGCGATACTCCCCAGACATCAGCATGTTTCTCCTGGTCTCCCCCCGAGTCACGGCCTCACAGCTTCACGCCGTCAAGGTAGCATCAAGACGTCGTCTCCCCGTGTCTGACGCTCGGATCGCGTCCCTGCCTCCCAAGATAACAGCCGTGTCAGCACGAGGTTGGCCTGGCTCAAGTATGTAATGGAATCAGGGGGCCCCACTCTTCTCCGGCCTTAGCCGGCCTCAGCCGGCCGTGAGGGGGGCGATGCGGAGACGAGACGGGAAAACGGCCGGACCAATTCCGGCCGTTATGGCCATTTGATCGGGGGGTCGGGGAGGGGGAAACGGTCACCGTTCCGTGTGGGGTGCCTGGGCACTTAGTGGACTTCCAGGTGGTCCCGTTCTCCACGACGGAGACACAACCCAAGGGGTTGACTTACACATGACATCCCACCAATAAGACGCCCCCTCCTCAAGTTGCGATTCTAGCGTGTTTCCCGTCATTCCCCCTCTCCTGTTATCGAATCGCATGCGGACATCGGTGGCTGATTGGGAAAGGGGGAGCTCTCTGTCACCTTCCGTTATCGGGCAGCTCCCCTCATCGACAACTCGGCAGGGGAGACGACTGAGGAGAGATCCTCCACAACAATCCCAATTCCACTCGTTTCATGAAGCATCCGGCATTCCAAGGCCTTCGAGTCACCCAACCTCACCTCACCGGCACTATTCACGAAGAACCCGTTCCGAACCTTCACAACCCTCATCTCACCCTCTTACCCCACCCCATCTCATCCCCAACCCTCAACTCCAACTCCACTCCACCTCCAAACCCAACCATGACCTCCCCCTCACCGGCCAACCCCGACCCCCTCGACACCTCCCTCACCCGCGCCGGCGTCGAAGCCGCGCACAAGCTCATCACCCCGCTCATCCACCTCACCCCAGTCCTCACCAACGCGACCCTCGACCGGCTCGCTTCCACACCCCGCTCCGCCTCCGACCTCGAGGGCACGGAGTGGGCCGGCCGCGTCCCCGCCCGGCCGGTCCTCCGCTTCTGGTTCAAGTGCGAGAACTTCCAGAAGGTCGGCGCCTTTAAAGCCAGGGGCGCGTTTCATGCCATTGAGAGGTTGAAACAGACGCCGGGGTGGGAGGAGGGAGGGGGGAGGGAGAGGGGGGTTGTTACGCATAGTTCGGGTGAGTGAGTTGATGTTGGGTAGAGGAAAGGCGCCCCGGGGGGTCACAATCCTCATTTCCATCCACCTCTACCCCCCCTCCCCACTCTTTTACATCCATCATCATCCCCTTTCTCCCCTCCCCCTCCCACCAGTTATTGGCTAACCCCCTTCCCCAGGAAACCACGCCCAAGCCCTCTCCCTCGCCGCCCTCGCCTCCTCCATCCCCGCGCACATCATCATGCCTTCGACCTCAACCCCCTCCAAAATCGCCGCCACCCGCACCTACTCCGGCCGCATCACCTTCTCCGGCCCCTCCCCCGAATCCCGCGCATCCACAACCGCCCACATCCAATCCCTCACCCGCGCCACCTTCATCCCCCCCTACAACCACCCGCACATCATCCTCGGCGCGGGCACCGCCGCCTTGGAACTCCTCTCCCAGCTTCCCCCCCAGGTCTCCCTCAACGGCATCATAACCCCCTGCGGCGGCGGCGGTCTCCTCTCGGGCACGGCCCTGACCTGTTCCACCACGCCCACCCTCGTCTTCGGCGCGGAACCCACCTTCCAAGGCGCCGATGACTGCCGCCGGGGTCTTCTCTCCCACACCCTCATCCCCGACGTGCACACCACCACCATCGCCGACGGTCTCCGCACGCCCGTCGGGGAGATCCCCTGGTCCATCATCCACGACCGCGGCCTCGTGCGCGCCGTGTACGGCGTGAGCGAGGCCGACATCAAGAAAGCGATGAGGCTTGTGTATGAGCGGGTGAAGATTGTCGTGGAGCCGAGCGCGGTGGTGGGGTTGGCGGCGGCGCTGTTTAATGAGGAGTTTAGGGGCGTTGTGGAAAGGGAGGGGGGCGAGGAGGGGTGGGATCTGGGGGTGATTTTCAGCGGGGGGAATGTGAGTTTGGAGGCGCTGGGGGGGTTGTTGGGGGAGGAGGGGCCAGGGGCGGGAAGCGGAAAGGGAGAGAACGGAAAGGGAGTGGACGGGAAAGAGGACCGGGAAGCGGACAAACTGAGCGTGTAGAAGGCCGGGAGGAAGGACAGGAGAGGGCATCGGAGGCAGGCAGGCGTGGGAGCGACTACGGCGGGGGGTGATAAAGGGCAACAGGGATATAGATGGGCGAGAGAGCGGAAAACGCGACCAAAGGTGTTGAGAGGATTTGATTGGGCGTGTGGACGCTTGAGGGACAGTGGGAAGGGAAACGGACAAAGAGGGAGGGCTTGTGGGTTTCATACTCCCGTCATGAGAGGTAACTAGGGAGGCGACATGGACAGACGAGTTGGAAGAGACACAAAACACTCGGACCAGACACATCATATCAATACCACCACCCTCAGCTAGCGTATATGTACAGTTACAGCTGAACACCATGTACCAAAAAACCGCAGTGCAAATCGAGGCTTTTGATTTTTCCCCTTGCCCAAGGTATCCCGTCCCCGGCAGGGCGACCGCCCCTCGTCCCATAAGTCAGAGTATCAAACTGTTCCCGAGCCCAACACCGTCCCCACGCCGACGACCGCTTACTTTTGGTTCTCGGGCCGGAGAGCACTGGAAGAGAATGCGAGTCAGTAAAACAATTCACTATCATGCAGCCAAGAGGAAGGTCAAAGAGAAGAGAGAGAGTACGTACCGGACCGACTTGCCGGCGCGCCAGATCTCGAGGTTGCGGATCTCCTCCATCTCGGCCTCGTAGCGCTGGCGGTAGTCGGGCTGCGAGTTGTACTCGAGCGAGCGCTTGGTCTCCTCGCCGGTCTTGACCGAGTCGTAGAGCGAGTTGAAGACGGGCTTGAGGGCGTCCTTGAACTTGGGGGTCCAGTCGATGGCGCCACGGCGGGCCGTGGTGGAGCAGGCCTCGAACATCCAGTCCATGCCGTGGGCGCCGATGAGCGGGTACAGCGACTGGGTGGCCTCCTCGACCGTCTCGTTGAAGGCCTCGCTGGGGCTGTGGCCGCGCTCACGGAGCACCTCGTACTGGGCGAGGAACATGCCGTGGATGCCACCCATGAGGCAGCCGCGCTCGCCGTACAGGTCCGAGTAGACCTCCTTCTCGAACGTGGTCTCGTACAGGTAGCCCGAGCCGATGGCGACGCCCATGGCGATGGCCTTCTCCTTGGCCTTGCCCGTCACGTCCTGGAAGACGGCGAACGACGAGTTGATGCCGCGGCCCTCGCGGAAGAGCGAGCGCACGGTGCGGCCCGAGCCCTTGGGGGCGCAGAGGATGACGTCGACGTCGGTGGGGACGTCAACCTTGGTGAGGTCCTTGAAGACGGGGGAGAAGCCGTGCGAGAAGTAGAGGGTCTGGGGGGTGCACAGTCAGCATCTGCGGTTATTCTCGCCATTTCTCTCCCTTTGATTAAAACGCACCTTGCCCTTGGTGATCTGGGGCTTGATAGCGGGCCAGGTCTCGCTCTGGGCGGCGTCGGAGAGCAGGTTCATGATGATGGTGCCGCGCGAGATGGCCTCGTCGACCTCAAAGAGGTTCTTGCCGGGGACCCAGCCGTCCTGGATGGCATCCTTCCACGACTGGCCGTTCTTGCGCACGCCGATGATGACGTTGAGGCCGTTGTCGCGCAGGTTGAGGCCCTGGCCGTGGCCCTGCGAGCCGTAGCCGATGAGGGCGAGGGTGTCATTCTTGAAGTACTCCTGCGGGCGGGCTGTTAGAGGGTGTTCTTGTCTTGACCCGGATAAAAGAGGGGGAGGGAAAGAAGGTGGTGACTCACAAGAAGCTTCTCGGTAGGCCAGTCAGAGCGCTCTGCACACAAAAAAAAGACGCCTCGTCAGTCTCGATATCCCCTCCTCGTATCCCGCCCTCTCAAACAAATCCAGCTCCAGCTCTCCAACCCCAACCTCGACTCCTCCTCCTCCCCCGGCTGCTCGACTCACCATAGACATCCTCCTTGGAGCCGGCAAAGTCGATGGTCTTGACGCCGCGGACCTGCTGCTGGGCGGGGGCAGCGGTGGCGCGGGCAGCGACGGCCGAGGCACGCACGAGGCCGGCGGCGGCGATGAAGGTGCGCCTCTGGACGGCGGGCGACGCCAGCTGGCGCGCCAATGGGGAGCGGAGAGCCTTGCTGAAGCTGCGGGAGGCCATTGTGACGGGAATTGGGGAGTGGGGATCGGGGGATCTGGGAGGAATGGGATGTTGGGGGTGAGGTGGGCAGCGGGGGTCAGGATAGCTTTTTGAGCGTTGCTTTGTCTCTGTGTCGTGCTGCAGTCATCGGAGCCCTGGCGAGTCAGAATTTTTTACTTGCTGCCCTCACTGGCCCCTGCCCGCCCTCAACTTGCCCTGCTGCCCACCGACTTCGGGGGCACTCGCTGCAACACTGGGGGGGTCGCTGTGGGGCGTCCTGGTGGGGTCCCTTCCCGCTCTTGAGGCATCCCATTGGGCCACTTCAATCCGGGGCAGCAGCCAGCGAGCACTCGCCCGAGCTAATTGTGGGGCCTTGGGCAAAGAGCAGCCCCCGTTCTCTAGACCCGTTGCTTCATCCAGCGGAGAGGTTAGGGGTCCCTGGGGCTTCATGGGGAACGTTTTGCAGCCCGCGGTCGGGATGAAGCGGACCGGACCGAGGATGGCCCTGCGCGTGGCCAGCCCCCGGCGCCGGAGCGGAGTCGAGTGGGTGGCCGAAGCCAGCGCCGGTGTTGAGTCACCCAAAGGGGGGATATTCATCCTCATGCCCATGCCATGCCCATGCCCATACCCGTGTCCATACCCGTGTTCATGTTGTGTTGCCATGTGAGGGACCAGAGAAAAAGGGAACGAATCCCTGAAGAGGAGAGGGCGTCCGTATGTAATCGTCAAGCTCAGATTCATCGTAGCCATAATCATCAACGCCACCATGCCTTCGCGTCTAGCCGCTCCATGCCGCCGTCCGCCAGCCTCCCGAGGGCACTCCCAAGGGCACAGGTATCATTCCGCTCTGATCCGCTCCGCTCCTCCGCTCACTCCCCCATCCGCTGATCTGCTCGCCCCCCTGTCCACTGTCCACCATTCTCGCTCCGCCGTCGGCGTCCGCGTCACCGTCCGGCTCACGAGTCATCCTGTCTACCGCGCTTCTTCGGCCGCACGACCCGGGCGGGGGGGTTCTACACCATCACCTTCTGGTACGTCTCGCCGCGCACGCTCCCGCCCATCATGGCCTGCCTCACGTTCCGCTTGAAGCCCTCCCTATGGTTGCGCAAGTCCTCGGCCGCCTCCTTGTTGAGCGGGTCGCTGGCGTTAGGCTCCAGGAACAGGAACTGCAGCCCCACGATGACCGCGTTTAGGTTCAGCACCGGCTTCCAGTCCTCGCGCAAAATGTTGAGGCACACCTTGCCCTCTGTGTCGATGTTGGGGTGGTAGATCTTCTCGCGGCACAGCACCTTGGGCGGCTCGTGCGGGAACGACGGCGTGATGTTGAAGCTGAAGCTGAACCGCCCGCCCTGGTACATGCCCTCGTCCGGCTGCACGTACAGGATGAACGAGAGGATGTTGTCCGGGTCGGGGAACTCGGTCGTCATGGTCGTGCCGAGGGAAAGCTCGGCCAGGTCTGGAGGCGGGCACATGACGTTAGAGACTGGCGGCGGGGGAACGGGAGAGGGGAGGATGCTGGGGCCAGGCAGAACCGCGGCAACTCACCTCTCTGCACTCGTAATTGCGCCGCCGTCACCCTCTTCTTCTTGGCCGGCGCCGGCGCCGCGCCTTCGGCATCATTCTCAGCCTTTTGTTGCTCCTTCTTCTGTCCAGGGCATCAGCACGTGGGCGCGCACTCGGCCGAGTGGTGGGGGAGGGGGGGGAAGGGGGGAGGGAGGAGGGGCTCCGTCCGTACCATAGACCATATTTTCAGCATCTTGGCGGTTGCTCGACCGAAGCCGTTCTTCCACTCGCGTGATCCTCCTCTTGGGTCTCTGTTCTATCCACCTCGTTCGTTGGGGAGAGGCGCGCACACGTGTGTCTGGAGGGCTGATCTCGACAGGCAAAGTCGCGGGGTGGGCACTCGGGCTGCAGCGCGAAGGGTAAGGCGCTGCGGGTGTGGGGTAAGATGGGATGGAGGGGATGGCGGGTGGAGGCGATGATGAAATCCGCTGCGCGATCAGGCGCCGTGGGTATGCCCGGGTGTGCAGGAGGAAGAGGTGAGAGGCGGGGGAGAAGAGGAGGCGGGCTCTGCTGCCTCGCCAGGGAACAAAAGAGAAATTAGGAGGAATCTTTCTAGGGTGAGGTGTTGGTCGGTAATCAGGAGGAGACGGCCTCGAGGCGGGTCGTGGATATCTGCAGAAACCCAACTCGAGGTTCCAGCGGGTGCCGCCATGACCGATACTGGGCGGGCAATCAGGCAGGTGCCAAGCAGCCCCACTTTGACCCTCCCGCCGCTGCTGCTGCTTAACCCTGAGAGAAGCTCTGTTGGACCTGCCTGCCCAACAAGATGGAAAATCACATTTCTCCACGCCACCGCCACCGCCACCTGGCATCTCAGAGGGTTTTGTTCCAAAGCTTCAAGCCGGTCGTTCTCATTGTTGGTGTCCAAGCTGCAACAGAATCTGTTTCTGCAACAAAAAAACGTCTGAGCGAGTGCGCTGGAACACTTACATACAGGCCCAGGCGGCGGGGCAGGGGCCCAAGCGAAGGAGTCAGTTGCATGTCCTCATACTCTGGAGTGTCTTGTAGACAGCCCTTGCAGAGTCTGTCATGTTCGTCCAGCCTCGAATCTCTGTACAGGGGCAAAGAATCCGCAGTGCGGGGTGGCTGTATCAGCCTCGGGCACGACACAACAACACACCAACACACCGCAGCCCAAGTGGTCCAAGCCCGTGTTCTACACTGTAACCACCAGCCCAAACATCCTCTCCTCCAAGCCAAGATACCACCGCCCTTCTTCTATGATCTTTCCCTCCACCCATTCTCCCCACCCTCTATCATCTTTCCTTCCACCCATTCCCCCCTCTCTCTCAACTCCCCCTACCTCCGCCCCTTCCCTCACACCTCCGCCCTCCTCAAAGAATTATAATGCTCCCCTAACCCATACCCATGCCGATAATACGCCAGCCAAAGCGTCTTCCCCTCTCCTTCTTCCCTCCCCTCCGTCGTAGGCTTAACAACCTCCACCCTCCCCCCACCCTGCACCACCCGAATCTCAACCCCATACGCGTTCGCCAGCGCGCTCAGCTCCACCTCGCCCCCCCACTCCGCAGTCTCCCGTATCCTCCGCACATACTCCTTCAGCCCGCCCTCCTCACCACACAAAAACCCCTCGTACTCCCCCCGGTGGGATTCGATCCAGCCCGCCGCGGCGCCGCGAACGATTTTGTAGCCCCTTGCTCCCTCGTCAGCAGCTTTCCCCTTTGCCCCATCCCCATCCTCCCCGGAGTTTGGAAGGGAAATAGGGATGCCGTGAACACCCAACTGATCCGCCACCGCCGAAAACAAACAATGCCCGTCCGGCGCAATCTCCACCTCCTTCAACCCATGCGCAGCGAAACCCGCCAGCATCGACGCACGCTCTGTCGCGCGGCGGTCAGGCATGGAAGCCGCTTCGCTCGCGGCCGTGGCGGAGGCGGCTTCTGCTTCTGCTGCGCGGCGGGCGAGGCGTTCTTTTTGGCGGTTGCGTTTTTGTTTTTGCGCTGGTGCCGGGGGTTGTTGTTCTTGGGGTGCGGGTTGGGAGGAAGGGGACGGGGAGAGTGAGGTTGCTGCGAGGGTTGTGGTGATGCCGTCTGTGGATGATGGTTGTTCCTCCTGTGGTTGTGAAACCTCCTCCTCGGCGTCTTCGTCCTGCCCCCCCACCAACCCCCTCAGCTCCTCCTCTTGGCGCTCGCGCAGCTGGCTCTCGAGCGACGCGCACTCGTCATTGACAAACTTGCGCGTCTTCTTGCTCGCGTTCTTCTTCTTGCTCGTGATGCGCCCCTGGAGCTCGCGTTGCTCCTTCCTGTGCCGCGCCTGCATCTGGTCGAGGGTCTCCTCCATTGTGGCGGTGGCAGGTTCTGGTGAGGGTTACGTGTGGCGTTGTTTTGTTTGGAAGGTTCGAGGTTCAAGGCGAGGGAGGTGTGTAGAACAACAGCGGGTTGATGTTTGGTGTTGGGAAATAAATCTTGGTGGGGCAGTCGATGGCGGGGCAGAGAGATCAGACGGGGCAGGAGTTGTTCTGTCACGCCCAGGGTTAGGGTCAACAGTAACCACCCCTCCCATTCCGCTTCACATCTCACATCCCATCCATCCGTCAGGCATGGTCAAGAACTAAATCTGCCATGTCTATCAAGCACCAGCGATATCATTCACACACTCACACACCACCATGTGATACACAGCATCCAAAATATGCCCGCAGAACTGTCCATATCATTGAACCTTCCCATCGCCGCGGGATCTCGAAAACGAAGAAAAAGGCAAGAATGTAAGTCGGTAAATATACAAAACTGGAAACCAGCACCCCCTCCAAAAATAGCAAATGGTATCACATCAATCAAAACCGGGGTGGCCATCCGACAAAAACAGATATCGTGGCCCCCTCAAAAACACTGTGCCAGTTGCTCCTGCCACACCTGCCACCAAAAGCCCATCCAACAACCAAAGAAACGAAGACCTTGAAAAATATATAGTATCCGTCCTGGCCACGCGCGGCAGCGCATGGCAATACGTCTGTCGTCATGAATGACAGCCTTCAAAACAGGCGCTTTTGGAGATTGCGAAGAGGTGGTAAAACAAAAAAGGTCGAGATAGATAGACAGAGGAAGCGTCAGTCATGACGTGTCTGCGGCGTATGTCGCGAGTTATATCGTGGTGGAAGAAGACCGAAAAAAAATCAAGGAAAAAGGATGTTGCGGAGGGAGCTCCTAGAATCCCCTAAACGGGTCATCTCTCAGGTACCACTCATCCACGTCGTCTGTGGTGCGGGTCCCTCTGCTCTGGTAGCTGTCCCTCTGTCGGCTGCGGCTCGCCTGGCGCCGCCTCTCCTTGCTGCGCCTGCGCGTCACCCCCCGGAAGTCGTCCTGCTCGTACCGCGTCTCCTCAAACTGGCTCAGCGACAGCGGGCTGATGAAGGCCTCCATACGCACTGTGCCGATTGCGTCAAAGAAGTTGTTCATGACCGGCGCCCCCGGCCGGCTCGACGCCATCGACGTCCGCACCGACGGCGTCGCCCACGTCATACCGCTCGAGCCCGTCACCGCGCTGGCGCCGGCCTGGCTCAGGATGTCCGAAGACCCGGCCGTCATGACGCTGTTGCCCGCCGTGCTGTTCGAGGCCGTGTGGTACCCGCCGCTGCCCGCGGGGCCAGAGAAGCCCCGGAACGAGAGGGGCGGCCCGGTGTGCCCGCCAGTGTTGCTGCGCTTGCGCCCGTGCACCGGCATGTAGTTCGCCCGCTCAGAGAACCGGGGAATGGCCGGCGGCTCGGCGGCGTCCCTCGACATGTCGCGAGCATGCGCGGGGAGGTGGTAGACCTCGGGCACCGGAGGGGGACGGTACGTCGGCATGGCCGGTGGGGCGCTGTCCATCACCGACGATTCCGTTATCGGGTCCGACTTGATGACGGCCGTCTTGGCCTTGGTGAGCCGGATTGAGTCGCGGATCGGCCGCCGCTTCGGCTTGGGCAGCTCATATTGCTCAAGCAGCGACTTCGGCTGAGGCGGCAGGGCCGGCTGCGGCTGCGGCACCACGAGGGTTTCCGGTATCGCTTGATTGGAGTGAGCCAGGAATGAGAGCGACGTCAGCCAGATGTAATGGCGTTCGGCATTGGCGGCCGTGAACTTGAGCGCCCGCTGGGGCGTGAGGATCAGGATTGACCTGTTGAAAATGGTTGCAGTGCCCTTGGGAGGCGGGTTGTCGTCCTTGACGTCCAGCACCGATTGAATCGTCACTACCGACATATTAGCTATTGAACCACGGTCCCTTCGAAGACGAGTCAACTTACGCTTCCGACCCGACTTGCCCATCAGCGCGCTCCCCGAAACAGGCTGCTTGCTGCTCCAGAGAATGGCACGCTCGTACGGCGCAAGCCAGACCCATCGCTTGTGACGATCGTTGCTGTTGTCGTCGCCGCCCTTGGCGTCGGTCACGCCAAACGACTTGCGTCTCCGCACATACTTGAACATCCACTCGCCAACCATGGTCTGGGCGATGGTGTCCACCACAGTGGGTGGCTGGTTCGAGCCAGCCTGTGACCCGGCACCCGTGTCGGCCGTGTTGGCCGTCGTCGACGACGGCTGCGACCTGTGGCTCTTGTATCGCGGCGCCATGTACCCGTCTCGGGTGCGCGGCCTGGTGATGTCATTGCTCGGGAGGGGAGGGAGACCCGGGCTCTCCGGCGCCTCGGTGGATGGCGAAAACGGAGGTGGGGAGCGGCTGCCGCGCCTTCGAGACCTTTGGTTGCGAGGGAGGGCAGCGGCGGAGCGGACCTTGCGGATGCTGCCGGCACGATAGTGACTCCGGCCCGAGCCTCGCCTGGGCCAACCCCTGGGGCTCGTGCGTCCTTCGCTCGGAGCACTCTCGCTGAAGGGCGGCTTCCTCGAGCTGGCACGAGTGGGGATCGGGAATGGCGGCTCCTTGGGATCCGTCAAACTCGGGCTCCTCGCCCTCTGATGCGAGGCGATGCCACTCTGGATGAGGGCAGACCGGCGCATGATGCTCGACTTGGTGCTGAAAATCGAGGACCCACCGCGCCTGGAACCTCTCCTGCCGAAGCCCGCTTCCCGCACATCGCGCATCGCGTACGAAGCAGCGTCGAAGCCTTCCGCATCCTCGGAAGAACGCGAGACAAAACGGTTGTGTGCCTTGGGCGAGAACGCGTTCTCGGACGAAGTCACGGTGCCAACGGAGCTGCGTTTGCCAGCACGGCTCATACTGGGCCTGGGCTTCGGCGCGGACAGAGCGGTGCGGTACTCGGCGTCGCTCAGATCGGCATCCATGAACTCGTCCATCTCGTCGGAGCTATTTCCGTCGAATCCCGCAAACAAGCTGCTAATCCGCGGCGGCCTCCGCATGGGAGCTCTGTGGTGCGACAGGGGGCCGTCATCGTTGTTCCCAGGGTAGAGGTCCCGAGTCTCCTCCTCGAGGATGTAAGCCGCGGCGAGCGGCGGAGATGAGGGCATCTCCGACAAGCTTCGCTTGGTGGTCAGTCGTCGCGGATTCCTGGGTGGCAGATTGCCAGGAGTCGGCGTGAACTGGCGAGTCTCCTCATGAACCAGTTCCGCTCCAGTCGCCGCAGGCGAGTTTGGCCTGGACGTAATGGCAGAAGGGTGGAGGTGAGGAGGCAGCCTATCCAGTCTCTTGTCGACACGGATCTCCTCAGTCTGCATCGAGGACGACGTTGTCGGCGCGCTGGTCAGGATCGACACTTGGCAGCCGAAATCCTTGCACAACTGCGGGAGCCTTGGCTCGCGCGGCGTGCTCGGGCGACTCGTCGGGGGGATGATGCTTATGCTGGGGATGGGCATTGGGAGCAGGAACGAGGGCTGGAGCGGAGGCGGCGCGTCATTAGTCTGAGTGGACGCAGAAACCATCACCGGCGGTTCAGGCTTTGGCGTCGAGATCGTTTCTTGCAGCAGCGGCGTCTTGGGCGTCCTTGGAGGGCTCAGAGGCTCATCCGGAGTTTGGGACGAGCCGTTGACCATCAGGCCGTGGATGCCCGTGGGCTTGACGGCGAGCGGCAAGCTGGCATGGACCCGCTTTCTTCGCTGGTTCGCCTCAATCTCGTGATCGGCGCGGGGAGGGCTGTCAAGATCGAACAACCGCTCGAATCTCTGCATCAAGGGCGAAGGTTCCGGAGTCGAAGGCTTGGCCGGCACGATCTTTGGCGACGGGGGCGGCGAATACTGGATTCCAGTGTCAACATAGGTGACGGGCGTCGGCGCAGGCGGGGCCGATTCGTCATCCTCCTTGATGATGCCATCCTCGAGCCGCTCGAGCGCCGCAGGGTTGAAGGCCAGCTTCCCGCGCAGCACACTACCCGGACGCACGAGGCTGTCGCTGCTCCGGTGCCGCTGGTGGGTTCTGAAGGGCACGACGCTGTCGCGGCTCGAGTTCCGCAGGTGGCGTTTCGACAGGACGCTCTCGCGGCCGCCATAGTCGCTCTCCTCGTCGTAGCTGGCATCGAAGCCGAGCTCGTCAGCAAGCGAGTTGCCATTGGCCTTGAGAATGCTGGTCGCGACCGAGAAGCGGATGCTGTTGGTGATGCTCATGGTCCTGACACTGGCTGCGTCATTGTCCTTGACGCTCTCCTCCCCGTCGCTCTCAGGCGCGGTGGTTTGTCCATTCAGCCCGTTAGCCTGGGCCGTCTGGAAGGCAGCAACCTCCTCGAGAACCACCTTTAAGCGCGTCTCAGCGACGTGGACTTTCCGCTCGAACTTGCGCTTCTCCTCCTCCCATTCTTCTCTTTCCCTGGCCCATTGCTCGTGCACGCGCTCCGAGTCCTCTTCTTGGCTCCGCAGCTTCTTCTGTGTCAAGTCGAGCCGCTTCCGGGTCTCGGCTACTGAGTCGACAGCCTCGTCGCGCTCCTTGGCAAGCTCAGAGAGCGCAGAAGACGTGCCCCCTTCCAGCAAAGACAGTTGGCGTTTCAAGGACCGACTCTCCTTCCCCGTGGACAAGACTGAAGCCTGCAAGGTTTCGGACTCCTCCCGCACCGTGTGTAACGAGGTCTCGAGGCTCTCGATGATCTTGAGCTTCTCCTCCTGGTCCCGCCTGAGCGAGAGGATTTCGGAGACCAAACTGGCATGGAGCGTCGGTGTGAAGCGGCGGGGGTCCAGAATGCTGATGTTCTCATCGTTGGAGACGTCTCGGGAGGACCGCTTGGATCCCCTCTCGCTCTTGTCGTTTGGAAGCGGCGGAGGGGAGCGGCTCTTGCCCTTCTTTCCGGGAGGCGTAATAGAGCGTCCTGATCGCCGCGAGCCACGCGACACGGTGCGAGAGAGAGGGAGGTAGGTTGCCGTCTCGACGGGCGTCGGCAGCGAGGCTGCCGCGAGGCCGGTCGACTCGTCCTCGGTTTCCCACACGGCCATGGTGGGTGCGGTTGAAGGGTTGGACTCCTGGAGATGGACAAGAACGGGTTGTCGTCTCTTGCTTGGGTCCGACCTGGGGAGCTCAGGTCATTTCCACAGTCCCAAGAGCACCAGGCTGGCGGTGGGCGTTCTTGTCAGTCGTGGGGCTCTGCGCAGTGATCCCTGTCGGCGTGGATGCAGCTTATCGCAGGTCGTTTCACGGAGAAGCAATAACTCAGGCGGGCGACCCAAGCTCGGTGGTTTCAGCCGAAAGTCGGCGGTTGAAACAACGCCTCGTAGCACCAAACGCATGCACCACCGCGAACGTCCGGGAAGGTCGTACAGGTCTGGGCCAGATTGATCTCTTCAAAGTTGTGTGTCGTCGATGTCGGAATCGAAGCTGCAGAATATGTCCATGGGCGTGCCGGCGGGCGGGCTAGGTGGCCGGACCTGAAGTGCGTAATTGGTCAATTACAAGGCTGCTACCACAAGTGTCTGACCAGGAAGGCGTTGATGCTATAGCATGAATCCTAAGAAACAGGACCCCGTCGAAGCGAAGGCCGGCAGTGGCAAAGCTCCGAAGGCGGGGTAGCGGAAACCGGGTTATGGGGGAGTCGAGAACCGAACTCACTTTGCGGGTTGCGGGCGCAAAAGCGGAAAGCCGGTGGAACAAAACTGGCAGCTGTTTGAGTCTGGAACAGTGTTTTGCGATCTGGGATGGTGGTTCGGCGGTGTTGCGCGCTTCCTGGACTGCCAAGGGGGGGTGGGGCGCGGAAGATGGGATGGGATGGGATGAGATGGGATGAACTGCGGTTCGAGAGCGTGTTCGACTGATGTCGGAGTCCGAAAAGGAGAGCGAGTGTGGAAGCTGGCACAAATGTCTGGGTCAGTGACATGTTGGTCCACGGAGGCAAGGCCCATTGCGAGGTTGTCCCCCGTCGTGTCTGAGTCGCCGTGTCGCAAGTGTCACACATGAGGGCGTACCTTGCTTGGCCTGGGGCGAGGACAGGCAGGGGAAACGGAGAATGGAAGGTGCCACGAGGAGCAAGGAAAACGAGAGACGTGAAAAATGGCAAAACGAGAGAAGCCAGAAGGGGCAGCAGGAAGTCGAGGTGTTGTCTTCTGTCGTAAGTGGGAGATGGGCTGACCAGAGACCCGTCGGTCGTCGTCGTCTCGATGTCCCCAGAGTGTTGCGAGTGCGCGCTGGGCGGGGCCTGGGAGCTCTCGCCTGGTATCTGCTTGCGCCTCCTCCTCCGCCTCGAGACGGGACCCAAAGAAACAAAACGAAGCTAGGAAACCAGACACCCAGACACCAGAAACGGGCGTCGAGGAGACAGCGGTGGCAGAGGTGCGCAACACACAGCACACGCCCTGAACTCAAGATCGAAGAGAGAAAGGGGAACAAAGGGCTCCCAAGTGAGTGCCGGGCTGGTGGTCAGTTAGATTGAATGCACGATACAGGGTTCGCAGAAGGCTTGGGCAGATCTGGGCTGGCGCTCCACTTTTCGGCAAGACCCTGCAGGCAACAGGGGAGACTGGGGGTGCGCCAGCGGAAGGGGCCACTGAGGCGACCCTGGGGGCGACCCTGGAAGTTGGAAGGGAACCCTGGAAGCGCGCGATGGCTTGGCCTGCATTTCGCTCCTTCCGTCCAATGTGGAGCACAAGCCGGCAAGCACAATGAATGCCACGGCGGAAACCACAGCTGCAGCGCAGGCAGCCAGGGGCAGGGGGGAAGGTGCAGCTGTGGTGTGGTAACAATCAATTCCGTACGAGACGAGACGACGAGGAGTGCTGGAAATTTCATTCTTTCACAGCACAAGCTGCACACCACAGCCACAACCACTCCCGCTCCCTCTCCCACACCACCCACACAACACACAACCACCCACACTCAGCACGTCCAGGGGACAGGAGACACACAGCCAATCGCTGCCGCCCGCTTGCCGGACTTCCCGCCCTGCGGCAGCGGCTCAGGATTGGTTACACACGGTCCGAGCAAGACGGGACAACAGCACCTTTCATCTATTTTCGACATGTTTCATGTTCCAGATCACCAGGTTTGGTTTTGCTCGCTCGCCAGCGGCTTCACGGCCCTGGCGAGATTCGAAAGCCAACAGTCGAGATTCGAGATCCAGCATCACCCGCCCGGCGCCCCCGACAACTTGGGTCGCGGACCGACCACCGTTCACTAACGCGACTGTTGGGTGTCACTGACCAACTAACCGCGCAGTCGTCTGTGCTCGTCGAGGTCGCAACATTGGCACTTAGAGGGCCTCCCCTGCGCCCGTCGAGGCCAGCAATTCCCGAAGATTGGTTGGCTGGGCTCGAGCCGGGAAATCCTCCGAGGGGACCTGCTAGCGTCGCTGTTCCAATCCAAATGGATTGATTCCGCTGGTATTGTCGAACACCGCAATGGAAATGAGGGCGAGTTGCACCTCGAATCCCAAAGTTTCAGCATCTGGTTCTACACCCGCAGCCAACACACAATACACACCGCGCAATGTGCGATCCACAAGTGCAGCTGGCTCGAGGCTGCAAGCCACTCGGGTTCGCGGCCACCAGAAACGCCGTTTCCAGAATCCACAGCGCCCTCGACGGCAGACAATAACTAGACAGACCACGAAAAGGGGACGACGCCTTGGAGGGACTGGGGGAGAAGCACCATGCCCGGTAACCTCTTGTGGCTTACAGGCCTCTTGTGACGACTGCTGCGCGACGAATGGGATGCTGAACCAGTGTGGGCCCAATTTCCTGATGTGATGGCCATTTTGGCGATCGCCCGGCCCTGGAGTGTCCCCAAGTGGGGGGCCATGGCCGCAGCCTCCACTGTCCATCTGCAGACCTCGTTAGAGCTCGTTCCCGCGCCCGGCTTCGATCCTCTTCTCGAGTTCCCGAGGGGGGAGATGAGATGGGACGACCAAGCTGGGGGATGGGAAGGGCGGCCAGCCATGATTGCTGCACGGCGACGGCATGGCGCGCCCCCACCCGTGCCTTATCACCGGAACCGCATCCTCCAGGGCTCCATGGCAGGGCTCTTCCAACAACCCCAACCGAATGAGACGGCTTGGCATCACACATTCCATCGACATGTCAGGCCAGGATGATGTCTTTTGGGCGCACCTGCACTGTGTTTGGTGTTCCAGCTCTGCCACTGGTCTGGTTTGGGCATCCCCACGATCAGCAAAAGCACGGGGCCGCCCAGGGCACGATGCATGCGTGGGCTTGCGGCTGGTTGGGGTTGGCTGCGAGAAAAGGGCTCGAGGTGACTCGGAGAACGGACATCAGTCAACAATGACACATCCCGACCGAATGCACACTGTGCCACTACCACGCAGGAAACGGTTTTGACGAGGCCATGAAAATCGCGGGGGTTCACGCGGGAAACGCGGGAGGCAGCAGGTCGGCCTGCTTTGCTGTTGCCGTCGTGCGACCGACCACCACGTTACGTTGGAAAGGGGATTGGCCGCTCCTTTCGGCCCAAACTGGCACATGCAGCTTGCGCTCCCAGGGTGCTGCGATCCCACAGGCAATCGTCAATCCTGGTGGTGGTATCGCTGAGACATCGACCCGAGGCCCGGCCTGTGGCTGTCAGATATTACTGCGGCTCGACGCCGGCTCGCCGTCCTGATTGATGAGAGCGAGGCCAGCCTGGGGCAAGCCACCGTTCCTGTGCGGCCAACCCCTCACTTCGGACGCACTCGGGAGCACGAACTGGAAGGGAAAAAAGAAACAAGCCTTTTCTGCTCAACCACCGCCAGCCCCCAACCGCGCCAAGCCGCGGCGGCTTTTCTGAGCACCCAACCCCAGTCCGGGGAGACTGAGCCTGCGCCGCCCGTGGCGTCCACGGCTTGCGCAGCCAGGACCACACGTCTCCAGAGCCCGTCCAGCCCATTGGCCGCGCTGCGAGGTCGGAACAACGAAGACGGAAACGGCTGGCTGGCAGGAAACCACAAGCAGGCCGCCTTCTCGGGCCGGAGGATCTCGCCGGTGAGCAGGATCATCAAGACGCTCCAATGGGTGCCGCGATACACGCGAGCGTAAACGCCATGTCTGGCCCCGAGCGGGCTTTCCCGACGTCCGACTGGTTTTCCCTCGTTTTCTCCCATGACGTCTGCGCAGGAATGGGGCCAGGCGCGGCTTGGCTGCAGTGCGACCCCGGATTATCCATGGCCCTGCTGCCTGCAGTCTGCAGTGCATCCTGCAAGGCGCACGGGGTCTTGGGAGAAGAAAACACCCCCGCGTCCTCGTCCTCCCAAGTGAGCCAGGCTTGCGCGGGCGGTGGGCGTGCTGCAAAATCCATGTCTGCAGTTTACGGACGCCGAAGGAGGAGGGTGGCCCCCCCTTCCCTCCCCTGGAAAGCCACGGGAGTTGCGCAAAATTGGAACGCGCCGCCTTGCCATCCAGGGTCTGAAACTCGCTATTAGATGTTTGTGCAGGTGATGGGGAGCGGTTTCGGTACTTCAATTGCGGGACACTCGCCTGTCTTCATTTTTCTTGATTTCCCCGCGGCAGGCTTCTCGTCTGTTCCCCTTTTGTGTGTTTGGGCCAGCTGATATCTGAAGACCGAGCAGTCAGACAGATTCCAACAGTCAATGAGTTCGCATGAATCAGAAACCACTGGTCTTGCAGCCCCCTCCATAGCCCCCTCTTCATCCTGCGCATCGCATTACAACGCGAGTTTAGCTGCTTGCCTAGCCCGCCAGAAGCTGCCGACATCACATGTGGTGTGGCCTAACCAACCTATCGCTTGCTGGTGTCCGTACATAGTAAAAGCAAGTCTCTCATAGTTAGCACGGCTTTCTCTGCCTGCATAACTAAACCCTGCCCCTAAAACCCCTCCAGTTTGCCAGTGTCTTCGATTGGACACGGCAGATTCAGGTAGGCAAGCCTGAAGGGTGTTTAAGACAGCGCGACATCGAAAGACAAAATGTCCGGCAGAGGTAACTGAGCTGCTGTTGCTGGACGGTGGGCGTGGCAAATGGGAGGGGAAGCGCATGCACCACCGCCGAGGCTTGCTCCCCACCGCCCACCACCCACCCTCCATCAGGAGAGACGGTTTTGTCGTATTCTTCTGCGGTGCTGCTACACTACCCCAACACCACTTACTCCTCCCCGTCCGACGACGACGACGACGAGAGCCACGCGGGCGGCTTGTCCACCGACACGGGGTGTTTGTCGAGGGACTCGTACCACTGGAGGACTGAACCGATCTGCAAAGGGGGATATTAGCTGTGGTCAGCTGCCCGGTGTGTTGTTGTCCGCTGAAAGTGCAAGAGCAGAAGAAAAGGGGTATTATGCAGCTTGCTTGCTCGCGTGTCCCAGGAATAGACAGGCAGGCAGACTGCCAGCCAGACAGACCGACCGACAGATAGATGCGGAGTATTCCGTACGGAGTAATTAAATATCAACGCACCAAAAAAGCCCACGACCCGATAAACGTCGCCAGCGCGGAGGCGTACGCCACCGGCGCCGAGTCGGCCGAGACGAACCCGGCGCCGGCGCAGACTGTGAAGCCGATGCCGCCGATGAGGTTCCAGAGCCCGACGTGCCAGCCGAGGAGTCGCGGGGCGGGTTTGTACCTTAAGGGGGGTCAGCCATGAGCGTCTGGGTGACGGGCACGTGGGAAGGGGGAACATGTGTGTGAACGTGGATGTGGAAGTGTGTTGTGTCTGCGTAACGAATCCCCCGGGGGAGACGCACCACTTGTCTTGCACCTCGATCATGAACATGAGCGCGGAGAGGACAAACCCCGTGCCGCCAACGACTTGTGGGACCCAGAACACCCCGTCTGTGGCGCCGGGCGAGAGAGAGTTGAAGATGGGCGGGAGGGCGGTGATGCCTGATATCCAGAAGATGGTGGCTGCGAGGAGCTGGACGGAGGAGGCGAGGAAGCCGATTTCGCGGAGGTAGTGGGATTTGAGTTCGGAAAGGGGCGGGAACCAGTGACTGGGGGCGTTAGTTGTGTTCTTACTGAAGTGATAGCCTTGCCATGGAGAGGAGTGTTGGGGTTCGACTGGGCGCGTAGAAACGGGTGCGCGGGGAGCTCAGAAGGGGCATACCATCGGTGAGGCTCTATCCAGGTCTCTTCATCGCCGGCCTCCGCCTCCTCCACGCTCCTAGACTCGGCAACGTTGCCGAGCGCTGGTGTCTCTGTCGCCCGCATCACGCTGTCCTTCCGCAAGTTGCGCCGGCCTGAGCGGTGAAGATGGCGACGGCCTGGAGTGGTAGACCGTAACTTCACTCCGCCCCCATCCGGCGTCTTCTCCAACGCCCACCCAGAGCAGTCGGATCCTGTGATATGGCAGTCCCAGTTAGCCGTCGTGAAGAGAAGAGCATCAACAACTTCAACATCCCCTCTCAGTCAAGCCGCTTCTCGCCAACTTGCTACCCGTTTTCCTTTCCGCAATTATCTTCGTCCGATCAAACCCTTCTCACTTCATCACGCCCTAAACCCCTGGCGCGCCCGAGTACTTCCTCCCCCTTTCTTTCTTTCTTCCCCCTGACTTTCCCCAGCACCCTCTCAGCCACTGTGTAGTCCCCAACCCCCCAGGGGCGGCGACGACTTGTGGCCCCCTTTCTTTCTCCTCCCCTCTCTCCCTCGATCCCCTTTTCAGCCACATCGGTTCCTAAACGGCCCCCACCCCAAGCGTTCGCCCTCCCGCTTTCCCTTCAATCTTCATAAACTCCCTCTCACTCACGCATGCCTGACCCCAAGCCATCACATCGTTCCTCCGACCTTCCCTCCCCTCCCCTCCAGGATCGGGTAAAAGAGGATAACCAAAAACGACTTACCACCCGCCTCAATAGCCTCCACAACCATCAGCACCGAGCCCACCTCAAACACGCTTGCTCCAACACACGCCAGGATCCCTGCCCAGTCTGTCTCGTGTGGGAATTCTGTCGTGGGTGCGGCGAGGGGGAGCCAGGTGAAGAAGCCGTTGATGCACCATATTATTGAGCCTGGACGGGGTCGGGGGGTTAGAAGAGGGGCTGAGCAAGAGGAACCAGGTTGACGCGACGGGTTGGGTTTTGCCAAAAGGGGTAACAGGCCGAGAGAAGGAATAACGGGGTGAGAAAGAGGGAGGCCGGTTACAACATGGGTAGCAGGTTGAGAAAATGGCAGGCAGGTCAACGAGAGACTTAGAACAAGCTGGGAGGGAGAAGACGTTGGGGAAGTAAACATGTTGACGAGGGGCGGAAGGGCCCGAGAGGGAAAAAGGTGATGTGACGAGAGAAAAGAAGTTGTCAACAAACAAATTCGAAGTAACAAAAAGGGGGTTACCAACCGATGACAAAAGACACAGCAACCAGATAGCTCACGTCCCCCACAGGAAACCTTGTGATCAACCTCGACCACCCCACTGCCGTCTTCCCGAGCTTGCTCTTCCGCCCCGTATCATACTCCTTCGCACCCAGCCCAGTTATCACCTGGCGGTGACGGCCCTTCCTGTTGTCGCGGCTCCGCCAGATATGGTAGATCTCGTTACCACGGAGTCTTGTCTCTTTAAGGGCGACAGTGGCAGTCTTGGGTTGGTGGGCCGCGGTGGATGGAAGCGGGGAGGGGGGTTTAGTGATTGGGTGAAGTTGTTTGAGGGTGTCCTTGACGGGGTGGTAGCGTTTTGTGGGGTGGAGGAAGGGGATGGCTCCCGCGGCGTGGATGGTGTCGGGCAGGGGATGGTGTGGGCGCCGGGCCGGGCCGGCGCGGCTGCCGGTGGAGGACTCGGCCATGTAAGTTCGAGGCGGACGGATTGTTTAGTTGGGGATGTTTTGATAATCAGAGGACATCAAGCTGGCTCTGCCATTGTGTCTCGCTAACTGTGCTCGGAGAACGTCGTATGTCCGTACATGCGGCTTACAACCGCTGTCGAGTCATCATCAACGACCGAACATTACCGGCTGGGGCCGAGGAACACGGTGACTCGACTCACCAGCAAATGTCGCGAACTTCCCGTAAACGCTCTGCTCGGACAGACAGGTGGCATTACGACATGGACGAATCCCATGACGTCAAGCCCGCCCCCCCCAATTGTCCCCGGCCAACCCCGCGGCTCCGTCTTCGGGCATGCCCCGCTTCCCCGTCTCGGCCCGCGTCCACCCGGCGGGCAAGTAACGGGGGGCACGCTCCGCGGCACATGTTGCATTGTGTAATAAGCCGGAGGAGGAAACTGCAGCTGTTGACTCACCGACGTCTCCAGAAGGGCGTAAGCGCCGATCAGACTGGCCGAGGGATTACTGCCACAGATAGCTTATATACGCCGTCTCCCCATGTTTCAACAGTCCATCACCACATCATTCCACCGTCTCACCAACTGGCTCAGCTGGGCCGTCGTCACCTCCTCATCAACCCCATCACCACCACAACAGCAACACCATCCCACCCCCATCACCACCATGTCCTCCCCTCTCCCCCCCCCAGAGATCTCCCCCCTCTCCCCGCTCTCCACAACCATCCACGGCCTCACCTTCGACATCTTCGGCACCACCGTCTCCTGGCGCGTCCCGCTCACCGCCCTGCTCACCACAGCCGCCGCAGCCACCCTCTCCCGCCTCCCCCCTTCCTCCCCCTTCCACCCCTTACTCTCATCCCTCACCGAAGCCGACTGGGCCCGCTTCGCCGCGGAATGGCACGCCGCGTACACGGCCTTCACGCGCGCCTTCGTGCCGGGGCGGGATGCCTGGGTGGATGTCGACACACACAATAGGGAGAGTCTCGGGAGGTTGTTGAAGGAGTGGGGGCTGGAGGGTGTTTATGGGCCGGAGGAGGTGGACAGGTTGGCGAGGGGGTGGCATGAGTTGCCGCCGTGGGGGGATACCGTCCCGGGCTTGGAGCGGTTGGGGAAGCGGTTTGTCACGGCGAGTTTGTCGAACGGGAATCGGGGGTTGTTGAAGGATCTGGATGGGTTTGCTGGGGGGCTGGGGTTTTGGAGGCTGCTTGGGGCAGAGGACTTTGGGGCGTACAAGCCGCGGCCGGAGGTGTATCTGGGGGCGTGCCGGGAGGTGGGCGCGGAGGGGGAGCCCGGGAAGGTCGCGATGGTGGCGGCGCATTTGGAGGATCTGGCGGCGGCAAGGAGGGTGGGTATGAGGACGGTGTATGTGGAGCGGCCGGAGGAGGAGGCGTGGGGGGTGGAGGAGGAGAGGTATCAAGAGGCGAGGGGGTGGGTGGATGTGTGGGTGGGGGAAAGGGGGGGGGGGGTGAAGGGGGGGGGGGGGGGGGGGTTTGTGGGGGGGCCCGGGGGGGAGGGCGGGTTTGAGGAGCTGGCGAGGCGGTTGGGGGTGTAGGGGGGAGGGGGGTTGTTGGCGTTGCTATTTTGGCTTTTGTTCTGTTTGGTTCATCTTGTTCTACTTCGTACTCTGTGTTTGTTCGTCGACGCCAGACTGAACCGGCCCCGGCTAGCCTCCGAGGACGGCGTCGACGCCGCATCACTATTGCCCTTCCCAGCACCAGCATCACGGGACCCCTTTTGCTTTTATCACCATCTTTTAATTTTACTTCCTGCATCAGAAGCATCTCCCCCCCTGTCTCCTTCCTCCACGAAACAACATGTCCCCAACCCCACCCCCAATTGGCGCTCCCCTTTCACCCCCGGCCCAGAGGTGAGCTTCGGTGAACCCTCTCGGCCAAGGCCCCATTCCCTCGGTGACGGACGACCCATGCCCCATGAGACGAGACGGCTATAAAACACGTCCCCAATTCCGCAACCAGACAATAAGAACCAAACTCGTCGCCACGTGCTTTCCTCCCTCCACATATCTCCGACCTCGTGGCCATCCCCCGACCCAACGGCCTCATCGTCGATCATCAACAGACAACTAGTTTTGTTGCGCCCACACAATCTCTCCACACCGAGGCACGACAACTTCACCGAGCGAGCAAAACCCCCCACGGATCGTCGGCCGGCCTGGGCTGGGCTGGGGCAAGTGACAACCCCCTGAACAAAAAAAGCAGAAACGAAACATGCGGTTGCTTGGGGGGGGAGGGGGGGAGGGGGGTCACCGCCCACGTCTACTCTCCAATCTGAGCCAGAGCTGGGCTGGTAGTATCAAGGACCCAAAGCCGGGCGTCCCGAGACGTGTTCCATGTAAGGAGAACCATGTTAGGAGAGCCGGGCTTGGAGGCGGAATCTGGACAACACCCAGGTTGGGCTCATGGGTCACCTAACCCGGGGTGACAGAGGGCCTCCATTGGGGGAGAGCTTCATGGATGAGCGGGATTGTATCGCATGCCGCCCTCAACAGCCATCATCACCATGGTGGTGTTTGAGATATCATCGATTGTATACTGTGTACGCGCACGATCCTCACCCAGTCAGCAAGCAAAGCTGCCGATCTCCAGGCCCCCCTCCCGCACCCCCGACCCAAGTGACGATGCCAACCGAGTGGACGCGGGGAAGGGGGAGCCGTTGCGTCGGGGACCGTGCTTCTTTTCTTTTCTTTCTTTCTTTCCTGTTTTCTCCCCGGAGGCCTGCATTGCATGCAAGTGAGTCCCCTTTCGGGGCTGCTGTTTGCTGCTTCCTGGGTCTGCACAACAACATGGATCTTGCTTGCTTGCTCTTGTCCTGTCGGTTTTCAGTCTCTGATAACTGACTGAGTGGGACTCGAGACATTCCGCGCAAGCAACAACGTCAGCTTTTCTTCTTACACTCTGACAACAGATTCATGGATTGGCTACAAGTAGGTAGGTAATAAATGCAGGTAGGCAACCGGGCACCGACTCTCGGTGCGCGCAACTCCTCCCCTCTATGCCTCCCCCGGCTTGGTGCCAGCGGCGGGTATCCGGTTTGTACGGGGACATGTGCACCAAGCCCCCGCCGGCATATGTGCAGGCGGCCGAGCTGCATGTGGCCAGTACCAGGTACCTTCGGGCGACATCGAGGTGGGGATCCACTGCGCTTCTCGTCTACATGCAGCTTGGGGAGACGGTTGCGACTGGGCGCCCCAGTTTGGTGAGCTTTGCAAGCCACAGCAGAGGACGCAGATCATGGTGAGGAGGAGGAGGCTGAGAAGAAACTGGAAAAAGAGGCGTCTGTGTGTTGATGGTGCGTCGGTCTGGAAGTACCGAGTGCATAGCCGGTGATGCGGCGCTGGCCAACTGCAGATGTGTCGTCCAAGCAGAGAGGTTGAGCGTGCATACATACCCCGCCGGGTGAAGCTGAGAATGGAAGAGAGGGCGACTCGGGATGATGCCGAGGCTCCATCCAGCTGGGTGATCCCGAATACCGCTTTGGTGTTTGTTCCCCCCCGACGGATCAATCCACTTGCCATGCCATGCAGATACTCCGTATCGGGTCGGCCTTGGGAGACACCCATGCCATGCCCTACCTTGGGCCCCCCTAGGCTGGCCATGCATACCGAACGATACCGAATGTGCCGCTTGGAGGATTGGTCGCAGCTCCTGGCCGCGTCGCGCCAACGGGTCGGCACCAGCACCCGGACCCGCCGCGCCAGCTACTTGCTCAATCGCTCGCTGCTTTACCCACAATGCCGTCCCAACTGGACGAGCTGTGTGTGTGAGTGTGTGTGGTTGTGGGTGTGGGAGGAGGACGAGTGCTCGCACCCCTCCCGCTCCCCACGCCCCCCAAGTAGGGAGGTACATACCTTTCTTTCCCGACGTCCCCTACCTCCTCGGCGCTATTAGCCTGCCAGCCTTTCTTGCCTGGCCGGATCAGCAGCGCGGATTCCGACGAGCTAGCCAGGACATGGCAGAGACCGCCGGGAGATCCAGCCTGCTGGAATGCCAATCTTGGCCTGCCCGAAGGCAAAAGTCGAGGGGTGCAGCCAGTCGGTTCCATCGTGTCGTGGTGGCGGTG
Source organism: Staphylotrichum tortipilum (assembly GCA_033296695.1). Lineage (NCBI taxonomy): Eukaryota > Fungi > Ascomycota > Sordariomycetes > Sordariales > Chaetomiaceae > Staphylotrichum > Staphylotrichum tortipilum. Next base: position 27,847 of record MU855620.1, read on the forward strand.
CGCGGGCAGGCTTGCGAGGGAGACTGGCCTGGCCAGGGCTGGACTGGCTCTGGATGGATGATGGATGGACGCATGCATGGCCTGTGTCCTCTGTGGGCTGCTGTGTGGTTGAGAACTGGGGTGCGTCTGGCTTGCTCGCCCGTCCCATGGGACCAAGCCCGCGACCCAGACTGCGGGGACCGCCGCCGTCTCATCCAGTCCCGTCCTTGTCTTATCCAGACCAGAGCAGAGGTTCCAATGCCTGGCTGGTCGCGCCTTGGCGGGCATTGGAACATTGCATCAGTTCCCATCTTGCATTCACTGCCCTCTCCTTCTCTCGCCCTCGCTTGGGGAAGGGGGATGCAGAACGGAGCCTGCAGTGGCACTAACCAAAAAGTTGGAGCTGTGGGCTGGGGCTGGGGCAAGTGTGGTCGGTGCTTTGCCTGTGGGTGGGGTCGGTGGGCGGCTGGCCGACTGACCGGCTGGTGGGCGGAAGGAGCAGCCAGCAACCGCGGGGCAGGCAGCGCGAGCGGATTGGCCAGAGCCCAGGCGACGGACCGCTCGCCTTGTGGCAAGTCCCGCTGCCAGCAAACGCCTTTTGTGCTGCAGCCAACGAGCTGCCATCGGGCAGCCAACAGCGTCGCCCAGGATTGGCCGTGGCCATCCCATTGCCATCCTGGTGAGGGAGTCAAGTCGAGGAACCTCGTCTGTGCCAGGACCGCACCGCGGAGGAGGATGGGAGAAAGCGGGGGGGGGGACAGTTGACCTCCACGCAGCAAACAAGACGCGGACCACCTGCCTGTCTCCGGCCTGCTTGCCTGCCATCCTCCCTCCAATTTGCTCTCGCACCCGTGCAGCCGATCCATCATCCATCCTGCCTGTGATGCATATTTCCTTCGAGTGGGAGGGAGTGGGAGGGAGTGGGACGGGACGTTTGGGAGCCATGAGACCCCCCCTTCCCACCCTCCAGCTCCCCGCTGCCGCTGATGCTGCCGCTGATGCCCAGTGCCGGCGTCCTATCAAGTATCAAAAAGCATCAAGCACCAAGTTGAAGGGTGCAATCGAATGCAAATCGCGTGCAAAAAAGGGTGTGTGCAAGGGAGCGGTTTTGGCAGGGCATGAGATGCTGCCGTCGCCTGCCTCCTGCCTGTCGTTGTTGTGCTGCTCCCCTTTAAACTGAGTGGCCCCAATTGCAAGCCCAGGATGCTGCTGCGACCCCAGTCCCGGCCTTGTCGTCTGCTGCCCCCCCTTCCCCCCCCTTCCACCTCCACCACCCCCTCCCCCTCTCGCCCCAAGCTCCCACTCCCACCAAGCCAGAGCATGAAAAGCTAGGGCACCCGCCGCCGCCTCCGCCATCCATCGCCCATCCATCCCAGCTCCCCAAACCAACCCTGCCCCCCGGGATCCCGACCGACCGACCTGACCTGACCTGGCTGGGCCCTCTTATTATTTTCCGGTGCCGTCCAGCGTCTTCTCTTGTTTTCAGACAAGACACACACGTCAACTCGACAGACAACCAACCCAACTCTCCCCCTCCTCTCATCTCTCCTCCCTCGCCTCCACTCCACTCTCGGGCCCCTCCCTCCCCTTCTCCCCTCCCGCGGGTCCCCGTCCGGCAGCACACCAAGCCAAGCAAACCGCGGAAACTGCAGCGCACACATCCCTACCGCTCCAGCAAAACCCTCCCCGTCCATCCCCATCCCCTAGGTCCCCTAGCCTAGGAAGGAGACACAGGCCGCCCGCTCGTCGCGCCCACTCTCTCCCCCGGCCGGCCAATACTCCCATCCCCGATCCCCAACCTGCTCCACTGCTCTCCATCGCCAGAGCCTGTCCGCCCACCCTTGCTTGCGTTGTGTGTCCGCCGACCTCCCTCGTTTCCCACCACTGGCGCCTGGCAGCTGGCAACCCGGCAGCGAAGACGGACAGCCCATTTGTTTGCACGCCCGCCGCCGAGATCCCCACGAGAGAGATTCCCCAGCGAAACCCCGTTGCACTCCGCACTCGCTGTCGCCGTCCACTCCCGCCCCCTCCCCCCTCCCCTCCTCCCGCGGCCTTTCCCAACACGAGTCGATCCCGACGACGTGAGCAATCCCGCCCACTCGTGCCTCGTCATCGTCTCGTCGTTCCCGCCCTGTTTCGGTTGCTGCACAATCGACGCCGCCCCTCACCCGGCCGATCCTAGCTCAACAACCGACCCTCGAGCTCTCGGAGCCACCTCGCCGCCACCTCGCCGCCACCCCCCTTGTCCCCCGTCCGATAACCGCACACGCACACAAACACACACACACACACACACACACACGCAAGGCCAACAACAGCAACAACAACAGCCACTGCAGCCGCAACAGCCGCAGCAGAATCAAACACCAACATCGCAGGCTCGTTCCCCGTGACCGCGATCCGCCACACCCACAGCCAAGATGGCGGGCAAAATGGTGCTGTACAAGTTGGTGGTGCTGGGAGACGGTGGTGTAGGGAAGACTGCCCTCACAATCCAACTCTGCCTGCAGCATTTCGTTGAAACGGTACGCTCTCTTGTTGCCTCTTGATTGCCTCCTCGCTGCCTTCTCTTGCTTCCCCCCCCCGCTCCGACCTCGCCCTCCCCCGCGTCGCTGCCACGGTGACTCTGCATAACAGTCCCCTCGCTAACCTCACCCCGCAGTACGACCCAACCATCGAGGACTCGTACCGCAAGCAGGCCGTCATCGACAACCAGGCGTGCATGCTCGAGGTGCTGGACACGGCCGGGCAAGAAGAGTACACAGCGCTACGAGACCAGTGGATTCGCGACGGCGAAGGCTTCGTGCTGGTCTACAGCATCTCGTCGCGCTCGTCCTTCACGCGCATCAAGCGCTTCCACCACCAGATCCAGCGCGTAAAAGAGTCGACGGCCTCGTCGCCCTCGTACCCGGGCTCGCCAATCTCGGCCGCCAACCCCTCGGCCCCGGTCCCCATCATGCTCGTCGGCAACAAGAGCGACCGCATCGCCGAGCGCGAGGTGTCGACCCAGGAGGGTCACGCCCTCGCCCGCGAGCTCGGCTGCGAGTTCGTCGAGGCCTCGGCCAAGAACTACATCAACGTCGACAAGGCCTTCTACGACGTGGTGCGCATCCTGCGCCGCCAACGGCAAGCCGCGTCGCAGCCCATGTCGCCCACGGGCAGCAGCAAGTACGAGTCGCGCCGCCAGGACACGAACGTCCAGTCGGAAAAGGGCCGCTACCGCCGGGACCGCGAGCGCCGCAGGGGCGGCTGCGTCATATTATGAGCGGTGTCCTCGTTTCTGCCAGTCTCGCTCCCGCCCCTCCCTCGTCGAATTTGCCTCCCCGCGGAACCTCCGCGGCACTGGCAACATGATCTCGGGGGAATGGACCATTCACAGCTGAATCTTGGGCGGCGACTGCGCGAATACAAATCCTGGACCGATCTCGCACAGCGGCAGCATTTTTTCGTCCCAGCCCCGTCAATTTACCTCGGGGGTTGTTGACTCGGCCGCAATGCTGCCGCCCTATGATCTCTTCCGACTTTGTTGCTCAGATCCACGGCATCTGCTCTTTTTTTTTCTCTATCTCTTCCTCGGACCACCACCACCAGACACATAACCGATTCTCCCGTACGGCGAAAGGCGCATGAACAAAAGAGGGCATCATTGGGGCGTAAATATCCACACGATTTTTGAGTCACGGGACAGGATGCACTTCTTTATTTTTTTCTTCCTTCTTTTTTCTCCCTCGCTCTCTTAGCTGGAGAGTTTTCTGTGTTTTTTGTTACCCTTGCGGACGTCCTGCTGTTTGAGGGAGGAGGGAGAGGGCCGACGGGGAGGGTTGGGCAGGGGGGTGGGGAGGGTGCTGGGAGGCGTCTCGGGTGCTTGGAGCTGGAGATGGCGATGGCCACGGACGGGGAGGGCGGAGGAGGGAGGATTGGGGGGTGGGATGGTTCAGCTGGCACCCGAAGAGGCGGATGGTTCAGGCGGGCGGGGAGAGGACTGAGGAGGGCATTGCCCCCTCTGGCCACCAGCTCCCAGCTCTACGATCGTCTACCTATTGGTCTTGGTCTCGGGCGAATTTTTATTCTCCGGACCGGCCAGCGCATCACCACCACCACCATCTCCCTCCGGCCACCATCCAGTCCGACCCTGGTCGTCTTTCCATAGCACGGAAATATGTACTACCTCTCCCCCAGCCAAACCAAACACCGAAAAGAAAGGGCTGCTTCGATCTGGAGCTGGTGGGGGATGGTTTGTCTTGCAAGAAGCAAGCAAGAAACACTGCCACCCCATGACGAACAAAGAAAAAATATATAAAAGAAAAAACAACTGAAAAACCTGCCGCTTTCCCTCTAGGTGATCAATGTCGCAAGGAGCAAGTGACACCCCTGCTGCAATTTTTGTGGGCTGGCTGGCTGTGTGCGTGGTGGTTGCATTGGCTCTGCCTGAGTGCCCCGCTGAGGTGCTTTGGCGCTGCATAGGCGCGTGGAGTTAGGTTATCGGTTCCCTGGAGGGCTTTTCTTGAAAGGGGGGGTTTTGACAACGCATATTTTTTTTTGGGTCGGGTACGGTAGGCTTTTTGGATGCTTGGGACTTTGCTACTGAGGTGGAGATACCACGCTGTCTGGCTGCCCGCTTACCTTACCTTGCCTACAAACTTTGGTCGTCTGGGGAAAGGGAGGGAGTTGGGTATGGCAGGGCTGTGGCATAGCAGGTACAGACACGCTTGCAGACAGTGCTCGTAGCGAGGAGCAAAGGGGTTGGTTGGTTGTTGAGGGATTTTGGGATTTGTTTTTTGTTGCCTCGCTTGGTGGTTTTACGAGGGGTTGGTCTCTCTCTGCCTGGGGTGCTTCATTTGGTGCTGTATCTGGACGGACACGCAGGAACGCAGAGCAGCACCACAAGCACCACGGGGCAGGCAGGCAGGCAGGCCGGTCTGGACAGTCTTGATAACGAGCCTCTCTCTCTCTCTCTTTCCCCACGAACAAGCGAGTTGGGGGGGGGAAGGGGGGGGAGGCAGGCAGGCGTGGGTGGTGGGTGGTGGTGTCGAAATTTTGATATTGAACGTTGATTGGCATTTTTGGCCAGCCCGTCAACACCAACAGGGCGCCCGGCGGGAGATGGGATGGAACATTGAATCCAAGTTGCGTCCCATCCAACCTCTTGTCCATCCAACTATCGACCTGCCCATCCAACCGCCAAAGGGTTCCTGGGCAGGATGTCAATTTTTCGAAATTAGGCCAGAGGCTTGTTTGAGGAAGAAAACGACTCTGCCGTTGCGTTGCAAGTGGGGGGGGAAGCAAGCACACAGATGGGAAGGGAAAGCCCGAGTTGGAGGATTTGGCGAGCGATACCGTTGAACCAACTGCATGCCTGCGGGATTGGGGGTGACGACGATGACGGGATGGCTGGCTTGAGGGTTGGTGATTTCAAATTCTCCAGTCACGTCGCCGTGAGGACTTTGATCCCCCCGTTCATTCATTCCCTTCCATCTCGTCTGTCTGGTTCTCTTCGATTCAGCAAAATTGGATGTCAACCACCTCCCTCACCTGGGTTGCTCCCGACTGGCGTTGATGGATGGGAACTTGGGGACAAGCCCACCCAGCCCCACCTTAGCTCTATCAAGTTTAGCTCGACAGCTCTGCACCCCACTTGGCTGGGCTCGTGAAAGCAGAGCAGCGCGCGTTTTTGGTGGGGCGGATCTGCCCAGCCCAGGCTAGAGGACCCCACTTGACCTTGACCCCTCCCTGGGCCTGGGCTGCCTTTTTTTCCCTGGTGAACCCAACTGGCCTGTGAATTCGATCTCCGCCCACGCAGACAGGAGCACCCAAGTAGGGGTTGGGGCCAGGATGGCGATGCACTGGCCAAGGAGTGCGCTGAGCTTCCTTCTTGTTGCTTGAAGAAACGACAACCCCACTCCCTCCCGTTTTGGGACCTCTGCTGGGTTCACCCATCTTGGGATGAGACCGCGGGTGCTCGACATGTGCGTGCGGTGTGTTTCAGGTCTTGGGGGAGAAGCTGTTGTTTGGACCAAGAGGAAACGAGGTGGCGGGTTGGTTTGCCCTGGGTCGGACGAAACGAGACTCGCTCGCCCGCGCCTTGGGGGGGAGGGGGGGGGGTTGACGGTTTGTTCCCCAGGCGATGGCGGGTGGTTATCCATGTTGGGATTGCTGCAGTGCAGACACACTTTTTTTTGATCTCCGCCTGCTCCCGCGGTGTATATCGTCCTGCGTGGCCTTTCCCCTCCGCTCCGAGTAGAGTACAAACCGGGGAAGGGCACGGCTTGGTGCAGCTCCTCGGACAGCTCAGCATCGACCTTTGGGAAGAGCTGAGTGCTGGCATCCGTCGTGCGTTTGGAGATGTCTGACAAGGACGCCAGGAAGACACCAAAACCCACACACGAAACCATGTCGTGCCTGGAGTTACGGGTCTGGACTCGGGTCCAGGCCAGCGAGAGAGGGGGAAAAGGCACAATTAGCGCCCCGAAGCCATGTGGGAAGACAGGCTGCTGCTGGTTGCATCATCTGCCCCCTCCCCCCGCTGCCCTCGCTCGGCTGCTTGGGACCAAACCAGCTTCCGAATGATTCCCTGCCAATGAGAGGCCGTCTCGCCTTGTCAAATTCTTTGCTTCTTTTTTTTCGACTCTCGGTTGTTCCAACGGCCCGGAAGGGCGAGCGGACTGACAGACATGGAAAGCCAGACCGCGAGCAGCCTAATAAGTGGCGTGTTTTGAAACAAAACCATGATTCGCATTGGACCGCTCTCCCGCGCCGTGTCCATCGATCCACTTCACAGTCTCACTGCAGCTCCCGCAGCCAACAACGGGTCTATGCTCTGCATTCACCGGTCCATGTTGGTGGCATCCTTCCCTGCTGCCGCCGCTGGTGGTGCTGCTCCTGCTGGATGGTACGTATTGGTGCGTATGCGTGCGTGGTGGTGGTTGGTGGTGTTGGCTGCGAAACCAGCTAAAGCAGAGCATGCAAGGGAGCTCGCCCGCCTCAACCCGGGGATGGAGGGTCGGCAAAGCTGCTGTCAAACCATCCCAGGCGCGATCAATCCGGAACGGCAACGGTAACGGGCCGGCTTGCTTCGTCGGGGAAGAGGGGGATGGGGTTGGGGAGGGGGGGATCCCATCCCGTCCCTCGTCCCACTGTGCCCCCTCCCTTTTGCAGTTGCTGATGGCGAAAAAGGGTTGGTGCTGGTCTTAACTGACAGCAGATAATATCCCTTTGGGGAAAACCAAGCTCGTGGCGGCTGCCACCTTCCTTTTGGTGCAGCCCAATCGTCAGGCTGGGTTTTCGATGGGATTTGGTGGATGGCATTGATTTGACCCGGCGGGTGTTTTTATTCTAATTTTTTTCTTTCTCTCTGTCTGGGACTTTGCTTCCTCACCAGCTCTCAAGGCGTTTCGTCGTCCCTCGACTCGCAGCCGTCCTGGGAATCACTATTCCCCGAAACCAGAGACATCTCGAGACACACACGCCTTCCCCAGACCATCTCCGCCCGCTGCCACCCTTCCATCTTCTGCCTATCACAAAAAGTCTCCGCCGTCCGCCGCCTCCCCGTTATCAGATGGACATTTGACACCCAACTCCGGGGTTCGGTTCGCTAACCCACCACCCCCCCCAGCCTCTTCCCCCATACATGCTCCCCAACCACGATGAGCTCACTCGCAAGCCCGGCAGCGGGAACGGACGGAAATCCTTGTCGCACTCGCTTCGCCTTACACCGCTGACGCCCTCTCGTCCAGCCGTCCGCCCGTCCGTCATCACCACCCAGCGGAGCACGCCTTCTCCTCGTTCCTACCCCGGTTCGTGTCTCAGAGCATGTGCTCGCCGCCCTGCCCTGGTGGTGTTTTAGTCCGTCCCCATCCCAGGGACCCGGTTCCGGGTTGCTTCCCCGGGTTCTTCCCCCCTCACCCTCGTCTCCCTCACCCTGGTTAGTTAGTGGGCGGCGTGGTAGCTACCCAGCAAGCTAGCTGGGGGGGAGGGCAGTGAGCACGGCCCTTGGACTGAGCTAGTTATCTTTGCTGGGACGTCGCCAAGGGGGCTGGATACCATGGCCGCGGTTCCCTTCCCCCCTAGTTAGTTGCCTCCAATCCAGGGTGTTGAGTTGTCCACACCGCCTTGATTTCCACGCGATCTTGGAGGGAAAACGTGTCGTGGTGTTGCATGCGTGGTGGTGCTGGGTGGCTAGCCTGGAGCTACCTACCCGGGCTAGCTAGGGGGAGCCGGAGTTGGGCTGGTTGTGGGTTAGGGCGCGCGGTGGGGGAGAAGTGCCGGCGCCACATGGCGAGGGTTGAGGAAAGGGCCTGGTTTCGGGAGGGTTTGCCGGCGCTGGGTGGAGAACGGGGATGGGGTTGGTGATGGGGACTTTGCTTGGGCGGATGTACGCGGCAGTTGTTGGGAGGATGGCGAACGAGTACCGAGGACTTGGTGTGGTGGTGAGGCCTCGTGTGGTGAGAGGGGAAGTTTGGTGTTGTTGTCGTTGGGGTGGGATGCAAGATGAGGTTACACACGCCCGCCGCAAAACGTACCATGTAAAACTCGAGGCCGCGGCGGCTGTGGCCGCATCCGGTGGGCCCCCATCTGCTCCTGGCCGGGGTCGTATTGTTTTCTGGCCCGGGACTTTGCTCTCCAACTCATCATCCCCCACCCGCCGTCCTCCCCGGGCGCTGGATGCCGAGGTTTACCCTTGAGAAGGCAGGAGACGTCGCGGATGGCGTGATAACGGACGCCGGCGGGCCTTCTGATGAAGGGGTTGGCATCTCCGCCTGACGTCCCTTGCTTCTTGTCGCTGGCAGACACCCGTGTCGAGACCCCCCACGTGTTTCGTCCTGTCTGCCAACGCCACGGGGGTCACGAGCTAGTTAACGCCGTTGTGGCTGGGGCTGGCTCTTGATATGCCGTCTTGGGAAGGTCTAGATGGTTTACTTGCTTCCTCCGCCCGTGGGCGGTGATGGTCATGAGATTCCAGAAGGGAGGATGACGCGGGTTGCCCTGCGTCTCTTCGCATGTCCCTATCTATCAGGACAGCACCCCCAAACATCTTGGACTTCAAGGCAGCTATCTATCCCCCCCCCCCC
>MU855621.1:0-36827 GCA_033296695.1 Staphylotrichum tortipilum
GCAGCCTGGACGGCGGAAGGGAAGACGAGGGCGGAAGCCACGGCCAGCACGGCCGCTCGGAGCCCTAGCACCATTTCGGGCAAAAAAAAATTGCCTCTTGAGATTGTACAGAATGTAGGAGAGAGACGTGGACGATGATACGGACCCCCGGGACCGCCACACGAATGGTCGACACACGCTGACAAGAGGCACCGAGGCACCGAGGTTACAAGCTGGGCCTACAAGCTGGTCCTGGGTGGCTGGCAGTGGCCATCGCGAGCCTTTTCATACATAAATAGTTACTCCGTAGGCCGTCCTGCGTCCAGCCCCGACATGGCTGCATTCGGTTGCTGCCGACACTTCGATAGACCAGAAAGTGGCGCCGCTTGGGACACAGCTGCTGCTGCCAAGGCGTGCGTCGATTGGCCAGCCTCTCGCAATGGAACGAAGCTGTCGCGATCTGCCGGGATCTGGACCACTAGCATCCCCTGCCCACCAGCTTGGCCATTGACCCCAGCATCCGCGGAATCTGGCACGCCAAAATTATTTCTCAGTCGGTTCAGCCGGTTGGCGTGACTCAAGCCAACCGGGCCTGGGTTCCAGGTCGCCTCCTCATTTTCTCGTTTTGCGTTTCGGCTGAGGAAGATTATGGTGCGCCGTAGGACGGAAGAGGTGGTTATTAGCCATGCTCCGTACACGTCCGGCGCCATGTATAGCTCGTTCTGCCGGTCTACGATGTCGAGCGCAGCGGCGCCACATTTCACCTAGCAGGTCAGGAACGGGAAGTACATGTAGTATGTGGCCATGAAGAAAGAATGCGAGGTTGTTGCAGATGGTGCAGCTACGAGGGGCTGCTGCTGTGGGCGGGCCTGTCCCTGTCGTGGTCGTGGGACCGCCGGCGTTGTTGCTGGTTGCTCCGCTCCTGGTGCTGCACGAGGTGCAGGCTCAGGGTATGCCAGCACGATCTCTTCCTCGAACGGCGCCTCGTGAGCTCGATCTGCAGCAGCTCGTCCTTGACAATGTACATGTCCCTCCGGAATAACACATCCAGCCCCGTGCAGAAAGTCGTCCACCCCGTCATCTTGCTGCCGCAGCGGAGGACTCGGCAGCGGAGGATTGCTGCGGAATCGCCGAGGACGATTTCTTGAACAACCCACAGCCGGAACCAGTATGGCCTCTTCATCAGCTCGTTCAGTCCATAGAAGGCCTTGACCTATCGCGGGTTCGGATGTCTCGCAAGATGACAGGCGAACTCCTCTTGGCGCGCAGGGTCCGTGGTCGAGAAAACGTCCTCCTTGAGAGGGTACCCAACGTTTGTGCACTAGCATTTCGGCCCCGGCTCTCCGATATTCGAGACATGGCTGAAGCTCTTCCATGACGACCTCACCAAAAGCGAGCCTTTCTTCGTTTTCTTCCTGGTCCAGGACATGGACTGGATGACGACGAGCAATGAAGCCACTTGGAGCATTGCGCGATGGCGACCCAGAAATGAGACAGACTCTCCAGTCCTAGTTTCTCTTTATCATGACCAAGAAGGGCGCTCGACAACCGGATCTGCTCGAGACCACCAACACCGTCAACTCAACGGGCGTCACTTTCAGCGTGTCGGACACCTCGCCCATCTGGCCGAGCGATGGCTGTGGCGGATGTAGCCTCCTCATGCTAAGCCCGCCACCCTCCCCGAATCTCTGCAGCCTCACAATGAATGCGAGGGTTGCGGCGACCGCTACAAGGAACACCCCGGAAATGATCTGTCTTTCGAGCGCGGAGCCGAGGTGGACGACCGGTGCACAAAACAAAATCTGACGGCTCTTCACGCAGCGGTGGCTAACGACGACGTCGGAGTAGCCCTGTTGCTCATTGCGGACCACGGCGCAGACATCCACGTCCTCACCAGCACCGGGAAAAGCATGCAGACGTTGATGGAAGAGAACGGCTGCCTCAACGTCCGCAAGGCTTTTCCACCCGAGTTCTGGCAGCACGAGCTGCCTCCACCACGCCGTCCAAACGCTTTCGGCGATTTCAACTCTGACCGTGTGCCGAATCACCTCAAGAAAGGGAGGGAAGATTGGTCCGTTGTCTTTAACCAGACCGCCCCGCGAGTTTTGGATGTGGATCTCGTGCACACCCTCAAGCACAACAGCGTTTGCGCTGTGAAATTCAGCCATGATGGCAAGTAATTACATCGCCACGGGCTCCAACCTCGCGGCATTCGTCTACGATGTTGCTTCAGGCGAGAAGATTTGCGTTCTCCAGGACGAAGCATCGACCTCGATGCCGATTTCTACATCAGGAGCGTTTGCTTCAGTCCGGAGAGGGTCAGCTTGACTCCATCTATCGCATTACCTTCGCCCCAAACTCTTACCAACTCCTCAGTACGAGCTCGGACAAGGCTATTATATTAAGATGCGGGAGTTGGACACCTCGCCGCCGACGATACGTGACCAGGACTCGCAAATCAAGAGCGCGCACTGTACCAAGACGTTTGAGGGCCACCTGGTAGGTCTCATCAATCCCCTCACCCCGGAGACATTTTGCTAATCCGAGGCGAAGGACTTCGGCCTTAGCGTCGCAATGACGCCGGATTCCGAATGGGTTCTCTCTGGCTCCAAGGACTGTGGTGTTCACTTCCGGGGTCATTGGACAGGACAGGCGCAATTCAGGCTCGGGAGACACAGGAACAGTGTCATATCTGTGACATCTAGCCGATCAGCCACCCGAGCCGGAGGATTATTTGCCACAACATAAGGCGACCGCCTGTCGCGCATCTGGTCGTATACCCGCCTCGATCGCACGGAGTAGGTCTCGCTGATCGATGGCGGGATTCTCGAGGAAGTGCTCTGGCCAACTTTGAGCGACTCCCAAACTAGCATCCTTATCATCCTCCATCCCGACCTCGGCATCTCCCACGGCAGCCCCTCTCTCTATCACGCTCTCAACGACCAGCAAAGAAGCACCAGCCATGCCTGGAGCAGATCCCAATCGCAGCATCCCGGCCATCACCTCATCCTCAAAATCCTCAATGGGAATGATTTGGTCACGGTGTCCGCGGCCGACCTGGGCAAATGCCGCGTCCTTCCTCGCCGAATTGAGCGCGATGGCGGTGACCAACCGGTGGGAGTGACCGTGGCATCGTCCAGCGTCATGAGGGTCAACGTCTCAACCTCGTCACTGCCCGGCCGCGGAACCGCGTCCTTGCCAAACTCGATCTCGTAGAGGTACGAGATGATATGCTGGACACTACTACTATGCTGGAAGCCAGGCTCACCCGCACTGGTGATGAACATCTGGTACGAGACGGTGCCGCACGCCGTGATATTTGCCATGGTGTACTCCCGGGGAATGGATGACTCGGCAGCAATCTTGCGGACCATACAGTCGACAGGCTGCTCCCCCGACCGGATCACCCCTGCAACGGTGCTGTCGAGCTTGTTGGGCAGCCGTTGTGGCCAGCATGCCGACGAAAAGAGCGCTGCTTGGGCGCAGACCCGAGAGCAAGATCAAAGACGGGGCCTGGCTTCGAGGAACGGCCTTCAGTTAAGCTGCTTGCAACGTTGCCAGGACGCGTCCGGCCGCGGAGCTTTGTTAAGAAGTCTGGCATGTTAAGGTGGTTCGCTACTCTGTAACTAGAGCTGGGATAATGCAGCCTGCAGGCTGGAATGCTTGCTTGTCTGCGGGGAAGAGTGGGGGGATGGCCAGCTCACTCAACGGCGACCCATGGGTGGTGGACTTGGTGACCGGGGCTGTTTTTTTTTCTGGTTGACAATTGTCCCTTCCAGAGCCTAGCCCGGTGGAGGTGGATCGCATGATTCGGCCCCTGCATGCAAGCGGCGCAGCAACCCCTCGTCAGGCAGCTTCGAAATGCCCACCTCACCCTCATCCAAGTTCTCCCCTCCCAGACAGACATCGTCAACCCGGACATATACAGCCAGCGCTTCCGTCACCAGGCCGCCCACCATGACCGCCCCGCCGGAAACCCCCCCAACCCCAAAACCACCCCCTTTCCCCTACACCCCCATCAGCCCCTCCGAATTCCGCCTCCTCAAAATAACCGCCACCACCCCCCACCTCCGCCTCGACCTCCAACCCTTCTCCATCCACTCCTGCCCCCCGTACTCCGCCCTCTCGTACGAATGGGGTACCATACCCCCCTCCCCGTCAGACCCGACCCTCTGCAATGGCGCCCGCTTCCCCCTCTCGCCGACCCTCGCCGCTGCTCTGCGCGCTGTCCACCGCCACGCCCCCGCCATCTGGCTCTGGGTCGACGCCATCTGCATCAACCAATCCGACAACGCCGAGAAGGCCTACCAGGTCACCGGCATGGCCGAGCTGTACTCGTACGCCGAGCAAGTGCTCGTCTGGCTTGGCGAGGCGGGCGGGGAGAGCGATCTGGTGTGCGACCTGCTGCCGGGGCTGACGGACCGCATCTGGGCGCTGCAGGGGGAGGACGGTCAGGGATGGCGCCCGATGGGGACGGAGGAGATCGTCGCGAGCGGGCTGCCGCCGGCTGAAGATGTGCTGTGGAGGGCGGCGTTGGCGTTGTACGGCCGGGGCTGGTTCCAGCGGATGTGGATTGTGCAGGAGATTGTGCTCGCGCCGAGCTGCGTGTTTCTGTGCGGGCGGCGGAAGCTCGCGTGGAGCGTCATGATGAATTTTGCGGTGGCGGTGACCAGGTGGCAGGGTTTAAGGAGTATTGCTGGGTTGCATGTCAAGGCGTTGGGGGAGGAGCTGGTGAACCGGTCGACAAACGGGATCCGGCTGATGACCGACACGCAGCGGCTACAGGAGGGGCTGGAGGAACCGGACAGGGCGTTGGATGGGCTGAGGATGGCGCTCCATGTCATGCAGAGCCAGACCGCGGGGGTGAAGGTGGACTACGTCTACGCGATTCTCGGTATGCTGTCCGAGGAGCTGGAGATCAAGGTGGTGGTGGATTACTCGGAGGACACTAAGCGGAACTACGGCATGGTGCATGCTGCATTCTTCCGGCAGTGCTTGGGGAGGCTCAGGGATTGGCCGTCTCACCTGTTCCCGCCCAAGACGGCCCGGGACGGCAATGTCCCTTCGTGGTGTCCTCCTTGGGGAACCGGGTGGAACAGCCGCGCTCTGCCGACTGGGGGTTACCGGACGGGGAGGCCGAGTGCAATGTCCCTCCTCCCATCATTCAACAGCCCATCGCCGGCGACCGCTAAGGAGGATGGGATCCTGCGTATTCCTGGGATAGCGGTGGACGTGATCCAGGCCGTCATTAGCCTCGATCAAACAGACACCGGGAACCTGGCCGAAATCATGAAAGTCCTCAAAACCTGTGCGGCCCATATGTCCGACGGCGTTGACGGCCCCGGGAGGCTGTTGGGGGCTCTGATCGGCGAGTGTGGCTGGCTGAGCACAAGCTTCTACTCCAGCACGGCTCCGGACGGTCACCTTCTGGATGGTCTGCTTGGGTTCCTGGAGCCCATTGTTGCCCACGAACACGAGCATCAAGACGAGGCCGCTTACGTCCCGATGGACCTGGACACGGCCGATTACTTTCTCGGCGAGCATCGGTTCTGGCGCAGCTACCTCAACCAGCTGTTAATTCGATGGGCGGCGAGAAGCGTGGCAGTGACGGAGCACGGCCGGGTAGGGTTGGTGTCGCGTGACACCAGACCGGGCGACACGGTGTGTGCCTTTCTAGGAGCTACGCTTCCGCAAGTGATTTCGAGGCACGAGGACGGCGTGAACTGGACATATGTTGGGCCCACCGCCTTCGACGGCCTCGTGAATGGGGAGACCTTTGCCACGGACGACTGGATGGACAAGAAGGAGATATTCAGTCTGAGATAGCGCCCCCCGCAAATGCATGGATTACATCGCCCCGCGCCCATCTCGCCCTTCAACATTTGTTGGTACCGACCCAAGTGATAGTTATTCGAGATGCGAGCACTCGGGCGAAGCCCCGAATATCTTGTCGTCAGGTCGCGCGGAGCGCCCGGTTGCCTGTCTGCGAGACCCCATCGGGGACTCGGGGGCCTGGAGATCAAAATTGGCGTAAGCCACCCGTTCAGGATGGTTGCCGCGTTAAGGAGGGAGGGTCCGGGGTAAGATATCGCCCTGCTCAACCTCCTCCGGCATGAGCCGATATTGCCCGCACTGCAGTACTAGCCTAGACCGCCTACAGCACCTACAATTAGTTTTCCTAGTTAGAGGCAGGGTAATCCCACCTGCAACTCACAGACAATGGTTAGGGTTAGGCTTACAATATCTAGTCAGTTACAGGTTTTTTCTCTGCTTGTCTTGCGCAATCTCCCTTTGTGGCGCGGGAGACACTACCGGTATATTTAGCCACCGCTCTCCGAACGGATCCCTAACGGGAGCCGGTTTCCGTTTTGGATCCTCCGACACCCTTTCTCCCGAATCTTGTACTATAATTTAGTACTCGCTCACGCCACCACAGCCGTTATCTTTCCCATCAACGTCAAATCCCGCGAACTAAACCCCACAGCTATCCCAATCTCGCCGGCCGGAATCACCCACTCCTGCCTGCCCACATCCCAATAACTCAGATCCCTCCTCATCAGCGAAAAGCTCACCGTTCGGGATTGGCCGGCCTTCAGCGCAATCTTGTCAAACCCTCTCAACTGCCTCGGCGGCCTGCCCGCCGGTGCGCTCGACGGCAGCGTGACGTAGAGCTGCGGCACGGCGGCGCCGTCCACCCGGCCCGTGTTGCGCACCGTGGCGGTGACCGTGTAGAGGGTGTCCCACAGCGCCGGGTTGCCGCCGGGTTGGGCTGGCTGCTGCGATGCCGCGGGCAGCGCCGAAACCTGCTGTTGCTTGCCGGCGGCCTTGGTCTGCAGGTTGGACAGCGCGAAGGTGGTGTAGGACAGGCCGAAGCCGAAGGGGTAGCGCACGCTGAGGTTGTGCGCGTCAAAGTAGCGGTAATCGATCTCGAGGCGCTCCGAGAACCAGCTCTGCCAGTCCTCGATGCCGGTCGTGTTGACGGCGGTCGTGGGCGGCGCGTTGTAGTCGCTGGCGTTGAGGGCGATGGTGTAGGGCAGGTGGCCGGACGGGTTGACCGCGCCGTAGAGGACGTCCACGACCGAGTTGCCGGACTCCTGGCCGGGGTAGTGGGCCGCGAGGATGGCCGTCACGTTGGGGTGGTCGGCGAAGGGGAGAACATTGGGGCCAGACGAGTGCGTGATGACGACGGTGTTGCTGCACTTGGCGGCGACGGATGAAACCACCTCGTTGCCGTACCAGTCGCTGTTGAGCGAGGTGCGGTCGCCGCCCTCCTCGGCCCATGTCTTGAGGAAGACGAGGCAGACATCGGGGGTCTTGGGAATCCACAGAGTCGTGACGTCGGTCGTGGCGATCAGCGTGTTGTTCAGCCAGGACTGCACCAGCGCCTGGTCCTGCGCCGCCCGCGCCTTGATGGCCTCGAGGGGGCTGACAAGGTAGGTGAAGCGGCCGGTGCCGGAGCCGCCGCCGGCGCCCAGTGTGCCGTACTCAAAGTTACGGGTCGAGTAGGAGCCCATGGTGTCCTCGCCCGCGTCGTTGCCAAACACGGCAATTGACTTGGGAGCCTTGAGCGGCAGAGCGTTGTTCTCGTTCTTCAGGAGCACGATGGCCGCGGCGCCCTGCTCGCGGATCAGAGTCGCGTGGTTCCCCCGCACGTCGCGGCTGCTCGGGCCCGTCAGGTTGAACTCGGTCAACCACTTGGAGCGCGGCGAGAAGGTGTTGAGATCGGCGCTGGACGGATCCACGGCGGGGAAGCCACGGTCCTGGCCCAACGCGTAGTAAGGCGTCATGATGCGCACAATCATGTCGTCTACCCGGGACTGGGCCAGGGTGCCGTTGGAGACAGCCGCTGTGATGTTCCCGCCGAAGTGCGAGCTTCCGGTCGCGATCATACCATAGGGCCCCAAGCCGCCCGGCATGTCCATGTCTTGGCCGGCCTCGATGCCGGGGACGCCCGAGTGGGTGCCGCCCCAGTCACTCATGACATAGCCCTGGAAGCCTAGTTCGGTCTTTAGGAGGCCGTTCAGCACCTTAGAGTTCTCGCACCCGTATGAGCCGTTGATGCGGTTGTATGAGCACATGACGGAAGCCACGTTGGCGCGGACGGCGTTGGCGAAGGGCCAGAGGTACAGCTCGTGCATGGTGCGGTCGTCCAAGTTGGACGATACGGCCTCCTGGACGATGTTGAAGTTGGCGTCGAACGACGGGTTGCGTTGGGTCTCCTGCTCGTTGGCGATGAAGTGCTTTGCCGTCGCCTGCACGCCAGCTTTCTGGACACCGTTGATGGTCTCCTCCATGGCGACGCCCGTCAGGTACGGATCCGGCGAGAAGCCCTCCCAGTTGCGGCCGGCATAGGCAGACCGCCCAAGAGGACCAGCAACAGGTCTGTTCACACGTCAATTCCGTCTTTCGGACGTAGAGGGAATATGCTGGATCACCTACCCAAGCATCACATGGGCGCCCTTGCCGCGAAACTCCTGGCCCATGGCCAGGCCGCGCTCGTACATGAGCGTACGGTCCCAAGAGGCGGCAGCCGACACGCCAGCAGGGAAAACGCTGGCATAGTCGGCGACTCGGATCGCCAGCGGCCCGTCCTGGAGACACAGGCCCGGAAAGCTGAGCCGGGGAACAGCCAGAATGTTGCCCACACAAGGCCCCGGATAGCCCGTCACCATCAGTGCTTTTTCCTCAGGGGTCAACTTGGTGACAAAAGCCTTGGCCTTGGCCAGAGCAGCCGTCCACCCCCCGCTGCCGGTCGCATTCGCTATGGAGCGGTCAGACAAGTCAGTAATGTTCTATGATTAACGGAGACTGCGATATTGGAATGGCCACGTACGGGAGGGGTACACTGGAGGCGAGTGTCCGTAGGCGTTCAGAATGGTAGTGTCAAGAGGCTGTACATAGGCGAAGGGCACCTCTTGCGGCAGGCTTTGGCTCTGAGCCCCTGCCGAGGGTGCCAGCAGCAGGGATGCAGAGAGCAACGCGAGGAGTGTCGCCGGCGCCATGAGAACAGATTATCCAGGAGTGCTGCTGCCCGGTGTTGATGTTGGCGGACGAAATCACACCTACCTCCCCAGAGTTGGTCTCTCTATTTAATGCACTCGCCGCCTTCGCCGATCGCGCCGTGAATCTTGATGTTTTGTCATCCTGTTTTCCGGCTTCCTATATCCGGGCCATCGTGAACGACCTTGGAGCTTCACCGCTATGGACAAGCTACCCCTCTCTCGGCGGTCATTGAATCGTTTGCACCTGTTGAGAAGCACCGAAGTCACACCGGTTGCATCCCGGTTCAGAGACCCGGTCAACCCCACCACCTGGAACTACCTACCTAGCTACCCTCCTGACTGTCCGAAGATACTCCGTCGATGTAGAGCTGTGGTGGAGAAGGTGATAATGAAGGTATCTGCATCTTGAGGAACGCCGAGGAACACTAGAGGAGAATGTTCACGGCAAAGCCAGATGGTAGAGCCCCAGCTGGCGATGGCATTGGTAGTTAATTGGTATGGCAGGCAGGCTGACGCAAAAAAGCAAGGGACCGAGGTACCGTGTAGGATGAAGCTACCAGGAGTTATACCGCCTTGTCAGGTTCAAGTTGAAGCCCTTGCCTCCTGGACCGAGTGGCCTGTGATATTTTAGAATTGGGGTTTTGCCACACTACTTGCCCAGGCCAGGATTGTCCCACAGGTCTGGACTTCCCCGTGGGAAAACAAGCAACTGCGGGGCCCCAACCCAGTCATGGATCGAACGGGGGGGGTGGGGGGGTTTGACAGCCTGGAAGCCACATCACAGCCACGATCCCACATGGATACCACATGGGTCGGTCACGAGGGATTTGCTGGTAATCGGCCCGCTCCCATCGGCACTCGCTGTCGGAAGCGCGACGGCGAGGGGCAGTTCACAAGCCTCGGTACTTGGAGACAGCAGCCGGCGTGGTATTTTGGGATGAGTTAATACAGCCAGCACCGAAAGGGATGCAAGCAGAAATATCAATGCCGGTCTGCAACTTCAAGTTCGGTGAAGGACCGATGGATGCGGTGCGAAAGAGGGGTTCAAGCTTCAAAGTATATCCTACTCCACTTCCCGGCTACTTCGGTGACGGATGGAGTCCCAATCACTCCTCGGACACGATTGCTCTGTCCTCCACTTCCGGGCTTTCCGTCAGGGGATGGAGTCTGAGTCAGTCCTCGGGCATGATTGGTTTGTCCTCCAACCCGGCTCCCCCACCTTTCCTCCGAGGATTTCCCTGCCGGCCTGCTCCGTGGGTTGGGGTTCAACTCAGAGCCAGGTCAGCTAGCTAGGTGTCCCCTGACTCGGCTCAGTGGCAAGTTGTTCGAGCACTGCAAACTCAAAACACGGTCATGGGCAACCCACCAAACACGCTCTCCCAGCTGGGGTACGCAGGTCACGCCATGCGCTTACATAGACTACCTAGCGAGAAAACCAGGGTTGGAGCTTTGTGTCTATACCTCGAGATGCGTGCCACTCCGACTCGTTGGAAGAATCACAGGGAGTTCTTGACACCTGTTGGAACCAAGGCATCACCCTGGTTCTGAGACAGGCAACCTGAGGGATGGTTTCATCACAAGACCGGATCAGTCTGTAGTCGTGGGACCAGGAGGGCAGCATGCGAGGCCCCAGCGGCCAGGGAGCCCTGGGAGCCAGGCGGTCAAAAGGACCAGGGCCACGCTCATGGCAACAGAGGAAACAGAAACAGAGTCACACAATTGAAGCAATTCCCAGTCTCACACACACATTGTTTTTGCACCTCTTTTTTCAGTGCCTTTTGATTGCCCCCATACAACAACTGCAGTGATCCCAAAATCAGTTGTTCCAACATCGGCCATCTCAAGAATGCCCTCAACGAGGGCGCCGCCGTGCTGGTGGGCAAGGACGGCCAGGAGATTGAGGAGGGATGTGGCGCCGAGCTGTTGCGGGAGATGTATGAGCATGCGGTCGATGCGGAGGGCGGGCCCGGGTGGAGGAGGGATAGTGTTGCTGGGGGTGGTGGTGGTGGGGGTGGTGGTGGTGGTGGGGCGTCGTATGGGGCGCGGAAGTTTGTGAAAGAGGGAGGATTCGAGGGAGAGGTGGTAGGGCGGGGTTTGTTTGCTCTTTGCCGTGTTTTTTTTTTCTTTTTCTTTTTGGAGAGAGTGAGGGGAGGGGAGAGAGGTGTGGTGATGGGTGGTTGGATTGTTTTTGTGTTGTTGTAAAATGGAAAAGCATCTTATTTCGTCAAATACACTGCAGTCGGTTATCTACCTTGGCTTGTTGCGAGCGGCCTTGTCGAGCTCATCGACAATGGTGTGGAGTGTCTTTCTGGCTGGTGGGGCTATGTGCCCACTGCCGGGCTCTTGCAAATCCCATAGCAGCCCCTAACTATGGAGTACAAAGTAGCATGCCGCTAAGGTCTCCAGGCAGGCACGGGGGCAGGAACAACTCTGGTTTGAAGCTCGTTCCACACTTACGCTCGGTGTCGACGGTCATCATGTTCGACGAGAGTCATGCCGACGTCCAAGATGGGCCTCCCGATAAAATCCACCTGGCTGACGTAGAAGCGGATGCTGCGGATCTTGCCGTGCAGACTATCATGCTCAACGACGAGGGTGGGAAGAGTGTTGACCAGCGGCATCCAAGTCTCCTGCTTCTCGAACATCAGCCGTGCGGCGGCTGACAGGTCCGGGCCCGGGTCCTGGTCCAGCCCACACGCCTTGGCAACCTTGGCCCAGTCGACAACTGCAAACCAAAGCGCTGGCGCTTTCTTCAGGAACGGCTGACCCCACAAAAGGACCAGATCCTCAGATCCGACACCGTTGGGGGTCTTTGTGAGACCGAAGCGGTTTTCCTGAGGCCGAGCGGAGAGGCGGAGAATAATCACGCCGAGAGGAAAGGCTGCAGAAAAATATCGGATTTTAAGGCTCATGGATGCGGCATAGATCATGCCGTTGTAGAGCTCCACGGACTGGGGGTAACTGCCTATCGCAGAGACAAGCCGTGAAATAGATTGATGAGAATCCCAGTAAGCGTCTTTTAAGTCCAGGTCTGTAATCCTCATCCCGGGTGCCAAGCGGTCAAGTGACTCAAGTCCAGGAAAAAGCGCGTGTTGATGCCTGCGCTGCTCTGGTGGATAGAAGTACAAGCGGACCGTCGCGAAGGACGCTTCTTCGTCCGAGTCCAGTTTCCACACTAATTACAACACCGCCGTCAGCTTGGCACAATGGCCTAGGGGCAAAGGAAGTGACGCCCAAACATACAATCCAAAGACCGCATGCGGGCATTATAGAAAAGTGGGCCTTGACTGACCCAGCCAGGCGGGGGGTGTCTGCAGTCATGAAAAGAGGGTTGAGTTTGACCAAGAGGTGCCCGTAGAACCGCGTGAAAATCGTCCCTGTATCGTCCAGCGCTCTGACGACAATTGCCGGATGGCTCGTGAGGTCATTCGGGTAGGCGGAATCCAAGATGGCAAAATAGAGGGACGCACCACGAGATTCTCCATGATCATGCTGCACCGGCCAGAGATACAGACGAGTCTCGAGAGCCTTTTGCGATGGCGAAAGCTCCGTCAGCTCCTGGAACGCACCCGACCCGGTGTCGGGCAGCCCGACCTGGCCCGAACCCGCAAAACATGCGGGCGAGTCTGCGAGGAGGGGGCAATCCTGCGTCGACCATGCCTCTGTGGCGCGCGGCTGGTGAACGAAGGCCAGAATGGACTGGTCGTTGGAGAGCCTCACGATCTCCTGTTGGAGCCGGAAGAAGGCCTGGCGCCCTTCCCCGTACAGCAGAGGCATGTTCACGCCGAATATGCCGAGGAGGGAGTAGGCCTCGTCTTCGGGCCGCGTTGTCTGCCGGCGGGCTGCCCATGACATCTTTTGAGCGATGCTGAAGGAAGCCAGGGCGCTGACTAGCTCTTGCACAGGCGCCGATTTGAGCGGGATGAGGTTGGCAGAGGGACGTCTCGCCGCAGGCCGTCGCCGCCGCTCCCAGCTCACAGGGGAACTTCGTCCTGACCAGCGACTCCGCCGGACCTCAGACTCCAAGGCATGCTTCGACAAGGAACTCGGCGAGACCTCAGACTCGGAGAAGTGCTCCGGCGGGGGAGGCGGCCGGCGAGGCAGGTGGGAAGGCGGCGGGAATTCGAAAGAAGGTTCCGGCGGGGGAGGCAGCGAGCCATTCCAACGGAGCACCTCGAGATGAATTCCGGTGGCTTCGCTCAGCATGACTGCGAGGTCGCTCTCGTCGCTGCTGTTGCCAGCCTCGATAGCCTCGCCGGCCTCACTGGTCTTGTTGGTGTCGCCGGACCCGCGGTCCTCGTCAGGCACGCGGTCCTCGTCAAGCACGCCATCCTCGCTATCTTTGCTTTCCTCGTGAACCTCGTCGGGCTTACGCGGTTGAACCTGCCTCCTGCCGATGAAGAACCAATTGCAGTCGTAGAATTCAACGTCCCGGGGAGCGATCAGCTCCTGCAAGGTCCAGCCGCGCGTGAACCAGCGGCTGCTCTTGATATCCGTCTTCTTCCTGATCGTGAAACGGTCGTAGTCGGCGAGGTAGACATAGCACCGGCTCGCGTTGTGGTACCACATGAACATGGAGTTGATGGCCTCGGACAGCTCGGCGCTGCTGCTCTTGTCGATGCAGCAGGTATCGATCCAGACGTACTCGTAACCATCTAGGCGAGCCTGTCTACAGCTGCCATCCACTATTTCCCAGCCCTTCTTCTTCACGGGAGTCGACTGTTCCGGGTTGCTGATGTCTTCAAAGAGGATTTCTTCCTCCTCCCAAGTGTGCGAAAGGATAGCGTATCTCGGGGCGGAGCCGAAGAAGGACTCGAGCCTCATCGACTCGGTATTGAGGAGACGCATGTTTGAGAGATTTGCCTGTTCGTGATGGAGACGGCAACTTCAAGTGATCATGAGCGGGGTGTCGACGTTGAACGATGCGAGCAAGTACTTTGATTATTCCGTGCTTTGATCATCGATCGGGTTTCAAAATGGCGCATTACCCGCCAAGCCGTTGCCGACTACTTCGTAGTTAACCACATTCTCAGCTTGGGCAGCAATGCGCATAGGTCGGATGCGATTCTGCCAAGCCGCGGCCTAGCCCGAGAGGTAACCACCTTTCGCACATCGGCGCTGGGGTTTTCACAAGAACCAAAGACAAGGAAAAACGAAGTAAAGTTGTGAGTTTGTATTCGCCGCATGCCGCCCACAGTTATGTTTTTTTATCTCAACCACGTTGCCGATTTCATTCATCCCATGGGAGGCACATCCTTGCCCACCCACAGGCTCATACCAATCTGCTCTACTCAGCAACTCAAACAAACTCAGGCATCCAAGATATACATCCTACATCCACCCTCTTAACAACCAAGCCATGGCCCGCCTAGCGGCCGCCCCTCCCGCTCACGCTGCTAGCACGACGAACTGAGCTTGTGGATCCACCTCGCCAGCCGCGAGCGCGCCCCATGCGCAAGCCCATGGTGCTTCTTCTCGGTGTGGGAATCCAGCTTGGCCTGAGTCTGCGTCGTCGCCGTTGTCGACGTCGGGTGTGCTGCTCTCGCCACCTCATCTCTTTCGACTTCCGCAGTTGGTCTCGGTGTGGCTGTCTTGGGTTTGGACCAAAGCCTCGATGAGTTCCAACCTGAGGTTTTGGTCAAGGGGAGAGACCCCGGCTGGTGAGCATCCTCTCAAACGCATCCCTGACGTCTTTTTGCTCACCCATCGCTCAATCCTTGGCGGATGACCATCCTCGACGGTGGTCAGCAGGACCGCACGCCATCATGGACCGGGTACCAACCCCGCATCCCAGCAGTAGAGGTAGGCAACCACAATCCGGCCATCCTGTTACCAGCAAGCTGGACAGAGGCGCCGTATGCCGACGGACCATCTCAGGTGTTTCGCATTCTCTGAGGGATGCCACTGTCCGGGACGTAGTATAGTGCACAGCACTCGTTCGTTACTCGACCCTTTTGACAGCGACTCGGGCCTCTTCATGCCCTCAACACACAGCCTGCGGCCCGGATGATCGGGGCTGTCAAGGCGTGCGCCACAGCAATACGGCTCAAACCCCCGGTTGCAGATCATCACAGGGATATGCCCTCCGAGAACGACCTCCACGGGGCCTTATCCTCCAGCCCGATCAGAGGGGGTTGAACACTTAACACGGTGCCGTACAAATTAGAACAGAACTATGCAGATACCTTGGACGACCTAACGATACCACGCTCAAGCTCAAACTCACTCGTCAACCCCCTCCGCCGACGGACCAAACCGCCTCTCGGCCTCCTCCTGCAGTTCCTTGCTCCAGCGAAAGCCATTCTCCTCAAACTCCTTTGCCAACACGCCGTGCTGCTCCAGCGTGAGCGTGATGCGCCCGCCACCCTCGCGGCTCTCCTGCCAGTACACAAACGGCACAATCAGCCCGTGGGCCTCCTCGAACGCGTCCAGCGCCCTCTTTCTCTCGGGGTCCACCATCCGCAGCAGCCGCGCCTCCCGGTTCTCGTACTCAGACGGGCTGGTAGCAAGCACCACCTCGAGGCTCTCCATGGCCGCAGCCATGCGGTCCGTGACCGTGTCCCCACCCTCCCACGCCGAACCCTCCCCCACAAACGGCCCCTGGAGCAGCACGCTGCCGTCCTTGCGCACGAGAAACGAGTGCCGCCGCAGCGGGGCCTTGGCCAAGCCCAGCGCGTGCAGGCGGCCCAGCGCGGCGCGGCAGGCGTCCAGGTCGGCCGGGCCGGCCTCGCGAACGCTGTCCGGGAGGTTCTCAAGCAAATAACCGATGACGCGCGAGCCGGGCCCGTTCTCGGCGACGTGGCCGAGGAAACGCGGCGACAGGGTTGGGTCGCGCGCGGAGATGCGCTCGTACGCGCGGCTGTCGGCGCCGACGCCGAGGTCGTGGCCGGGTATCCACTCGGTGATGCACACGACGGAGGAGGGGGCGGGGGCAGCGGTGAGGCCTGGGGGCGCCGGGAAGACGGCCGCGTCTGGGTAGTCCATGCACTGGAGGGGCGGGGGCTTGGGGACGGAGACGATGGCGCCCGAGGGGGTGGTGATGGTGATGGTTTGGTAGGAGCCGGGGAGCTGGCAGGCGGCGTTGGGGATGGTGACGGGGTGCCAGACGGGGGAGGCCGAGTAGAGGCCGATGGCCTCGAGAGAGGCCGGGGTCGGCTTGGAGAGGGAGACGATCTCAAGCTTGGAGTCGGCGGCGGTCAGGGCGAGGTGAGCGACGACCCAATCGCCGACGGGCACGGTGTCGAAGCTGATGAGGTTGTCGCGGCGGATGTGGGCGTCAGGCCCGGTGAGGGTCTTGCTAGTGTTTGGAGCGACGAGGTATTTGGTGGTTGGCCCGTCGCCGGCATGCTCGGGCTTGATGCGGATGCGGTACAGGTCCGGCGAGTCGTCGAAGGCAAGGGGGCCCGCCCCGACGGCGATGATGGTGAAGGGGACGGTAGCGGTCGGCTGGAAAGACATGGTGCTCTCTCTCTCTTTCTGTCTGTCTGGTGTGTGTTTGGGTGTGTCTGCGTGTGTTGCGGTGTCTGTGACAGCGGTGACCGAGATGGAGAGAGAAAAGGAGAGAGCGAGAAGCCCGAGGAGATCGAGACTTTTTTATACTCCATCATCAGCAGCATGTCCATGATCCATCTGCAGTCGTTCCTAATCCGGACGAGATGCGTCAACGCCCTGCAGCCCCCCTGGTCGCCTCGAGGCAGGCTGTGCATGATGGATGCAGCAATCCGGCCGCAAACGCTTTGCCCGATTCGTCTCTCGCTGCAGGAGACAAACCGCGCCGCCGATTGGTCCCTGTTGAATGTTGAATGTTGTATGGGGGCCAAGCGGCCGACAAGATCGGTCCCCCCCAGCTGCAGCAACGCTAGGCAGTTCCAAGCTGGAAGCGAGACCACTGCCGCAGTCCCTGCTTGGCCATAACACAACTCTTCTCCCTCGGTTATGACGCAAGAAATGCAACAGAACATGTCACGAAGAGTCAGTAGGAAGGGTAAGGCAAGGAATCCAGCCTCGTTGTATAAGGTACCCGTACCTCACCGACCTGGAGACCAGCTCCAGACCACGGCACACCACCCAGCCACCCGAGAAACAAACGAGCGAACGCCAACCCAGCCCCCAGAGGATTGCCAGCAACCCTGCCAGGTCGGCCCCAAAAAAACCAGACAAAAGAAAACATGAAGAGAAACCCGTAGTCCCGCTACCGAACGGCCATGACCCCTCCCTACCCCCGTTCCATCTCCCGCCCCTCTCTAGCGCCTGCCAGACGACGACTTCGACTTCGATGTCGACGACGACTTGTGGCCGGCACTGCCTCCGCTGTGCTTGCTGGCGCCCGAGCCGCCGCCGCCGCTCAACTTGCCGGGTTGGTTGCTGCTGTAGGAGCCGCCGCCGCCGCCGCGGGGGGGGTTGCAGCCGGAGCACGGGTGGGTCAGGGTCACGGTGCCCCCGTTGCTCACCCAGCAGTTGCGGCCGCCAGGGTTGGGGCACTTGGTAGTGAACGAGAGGATGCAGCGGCAGGAGTATTCGTAGGTGGTGAGTGTGCACATGTTGGCTGGTTGGTTGGTTGGTTGGTGACGAAAAACCTGTTTGGTGTTGAGTTGGTCGAGATTCGGGCGGGATGAGATGAGTGAGTGTATTGGTGGAGGCGAGAAGCTTGGAGAAGAAGATGCTGTGGTGGTGAAGGCGCTGTGTGAATGTGATGATGATGTCGAGTTTGTTCGAGTTCACGAGCGGCACCTGTTGTTATATACATTTATTTATTTATTGTTCCTACTACCGCTTCACCCTCTAATGGGGCATGCCGGTGCGACTGACTAGCTGGTTGTACAGGAAAACCGTACCAGTTGCCTGGTCGGATAAAAAAAACCTGTACCGATCTTGCCTAGGTCCATCGTTAGGAATCCATCGAGCTATGGTTAGAGGGGGCTTCCTAGCCCCCTGCTTCCCCCATCTCCTGATCAGAAGCGGGAGCCCCCCTCCCCCCCCTGACCGGAACCGTATCAACCCTCTTCGCGAAGTTCAGCCTTCCCTGCCTCGGATCCCTCGCAACCTCCTCCTGAATGGCGGCAAAAGCCGGGGGGCGCCCCCGGGGCCGTTTCCTTGTTCCCACTTCTTGGAAGTCATCGCTGGCTTCCTCTGCCCTGCTGACAGCAGGTTGTTGTTTCTTCCCCTGTTGTTGTTGTCCTTCTTGTTGTTGTTGCTTCAGAGCAAGTTCGAAAGTCTTCGGCCGGAAGTGGTATACCTCCCTCGCTGCACCCCGGTTTGTTATATACATGTCTGTCCCTCGTGGGACCAGTCTCGAGGATTCTGGACTGTTGCTGCTGTTGTGCCTCCTAAGATTGAACGGGCGTCATCACCGGCCGGGCCACGGCCACTTCCATCGTCATCGCCATCACCACCGGCGTCGCCATCGTGATCCTGAATGTTACAGACCCGGCCCGAGTTTCAGAGATGGCCTTGCCTTTCTCCGTGATTCAACGGGCTACTGCGGTTGTGACTCCCAAGACGGCACGGGCGTCGACGCCGACCGGGAGACGGCCACTTTCGTCACCATCGCCATCGCTATCGCCATCATGATCCTGATTGTGACAGACCCAGCCCGAGTTTCAAACATGGCCTTCTCCGTGATCCCCTAGGCCAGGTCATCACCGCACGGAGTTAAGCTTAGAGTTTGGTTCGGCGGGTTGCTCCTGTGTTTCACCCAGCTGCCATCGTCTAACAGGCCAGCAACTTCGCCCTGGGCGCTGTGGCCGGAGGAGGAATGACCACCAGACAGACAGGGCCTTGGGCGGGCACAGGCGGGAAGGAGCAGGTTGGAGGCTGGCAACCACCCGGCGGGCCAGCAACAAGGGGCGCAATGTCTTCTATATCTGGTACGGAGATAGGTATCTGCGCCTGTATGAAGAAGTTGGTTGTGGCCGGTTGGTGTAATGTGAGGCCCGGTCTGGGGATATCGGCGGCGTCCACGGCCAAGCGCGACATATCGCGTACCGCATGTGGCCAATCTACCAGCCGAAGGATTATCGACCTCACGGGTTTGCGACGCGTCGGGGCCCCCACTCCCGGTAACCGTACCGCCGAGGCTGCCGTGTTCGATGCTATTTGAGGGCGTGTTAGCAGGTTGGAGCCGCAGGTTACCACATTATCTGGTCTCGCTGCTGTCGTTACAATCGACGACCTCTGGCTCAGACGCGTCTCATGTGCTAACTTGCCACAATTAAATGAGGCGCAGGGGTGCAGGGTTGCCCAGCAAGTCTTGACCGTGGGGCGGCCGCACGAAGGAGCCAGCACCCGGGTCCCAGGCCAATAGAACAGGATCACGATGGGCACCACGCTGGGGTTGTGATCCTCTGCGTCCTGGTCCGGGATGGATCGCCAGATAGCTGCAGTGATCCTGGGAATATTCATACAATTACAACTTTTGTATCATCTGGCACGAATAATCAGAGTGGCCCTGGATTGCAACGGGCTGTTTCTTGTGCCGCTGTCCGTGCTCTGTGGGTTCCTGCGTCCGGCATTCCCATGGAATCGAGTCCACCCCCCCCCCAATCAATACCATTAATAGCTGGAAATACCAGGTCGATAAGCAGGATGGAACGCCTCCTCACACCCAAAACACAACACACCCCAACAGTCCCAACGACCGCCGCCATGGCAACCCCCCAGGGCCCCAGTCCACATCCCTTACCCTGCCAGTTCCACTCCCCTGACCCCTTTGGGGAGGGCAGACCCATGGATGTGTGGAAGTCGAAGCTGTGTTGAAGGTCCAATACCCAGTCGCCGATTTCGGCATGCTAAGTTCAAGTCTTCGGTTCGCTGTTTTGAGCCCCTCCCAGCCAACTACTGAGCCTTCAAGAGCGATCCAAGTCCCAGCTGTGCAAGGTCACTCCGTCTCAACGATCAATAATTACTCTGTGAAGCCGTTCCTTTGAAGCCTCAGCCTACGACATCCAAGAGGCTAAAGGCACCGGCCCGTTCTACTTAACCAGGGCATAACGCTTCCGCAGTGTCCTTTCTGGGTGTGCCTTCTAAACTTGGCAACAACAGAAACACGGAGAAATCAACCCAGCGCTCCCTGCTCATGGGCTGCCGCCCTTGTCTTCCCACCTCCCTCACCGTGCCTGGTAGTTATTTTGCAAGGCCTCTCTAGCCCCCCGTTACTCCTTTGCCGTCCGACTCGGACTGTGGGCTCTGGGATACCGCGGGCTGTTTAGACTCGCGCTCAGCTTCTTTTGGTGCCTCATCCGGGGGAGTCGTAACTTGAGGGGGGGATTCCGCCTGGCGCGCCAATATTTTCTGTCCACCGGTTAGCCCGTTCCTGGTCGTTCGCCAAAGAGTCTTAGCAGCCATTGCTCTTACATAGCGTATTATGCCGTAGATGGCTTGAATCAGCCCGGCGAGACCAGTGACAAACGGAATGAGCTGGCCAATCGAGCGGATGCCGTACACACCCCTGACCGAGTTCCATTTCAGGGTCAACTCAATTCCGAGGATTGGAAAGACCAGGCAAAATGCGGCGTAGCTGTAGACGGAAATTAGCGCGTGGCGCATACAGCCTCCAGTCTCCACTCAACCTACAGCTTTGAGAAGGTGTGCTGAGTGAGATCGTCCCTGTCCGTTGGCCCCCCCTCGCGACCTTCCATCTTCGACTCACCCCACCAGCTCATAACCGAGTCTATCACCGGCTTGTTGTTCTCCCGATCCTTCCTCCACCGCTTGAACGGGACCACGTAAAACCATAAACCATGGAACAAGCCAAGGACGATTGCCAGAAACACCGACATGGCCTTGAAAAACGCGAGCGTGGAGCCCCCGCGGAGCGAGACCCTCTTGAACACAAACCCATACCCCCCACATTCAACAGGCTGCTGCAGAAACCGCGCGTCCCTCCCAGAGAACCAGAACCAAGAACTATAAACCGTCGCCGGCCAAAGAACAAAAAACTCGACATTAACTAGGGCAATTGACCGGTACTCGCCAAGCTGGCCGCTGATAAAGTTGAACGGCCCACAGATCAGGATGTACATGAGCACGAGCACCTCGACGTCGTATGTCGAGTCGGCGTCGCCGGTCAGCACGAGCAGCGCGATAAAGACGGCGGCAAGAAAGATCATGTAGGTGCGGTCGAGCTCTACGACGTACTCCTTGTGCAGGACACGGCAGAGCTGGGCAGACAGCCACTGGAAGTAGATGCCGAGACGAATGCCGAGACCATAGAGGTCGGCGTTGCCCTCAAACCCGCACTGAACGGGGGCGGGCCCATCATCGCGGGGTATGAAGGTGGGGGTTGTGGTAGCGGTGGTTTGCACGGTGTTGTGGCGAGCACGCGGGACAAAAGCCGCCGTGGCTAAGGTGAGGGAGGCGAGGATGATGGCGTAGCGGAGGGACGACATTGTGTGAGAGGAGGGCCCTGAGAGTTGATCGATCAAAACAGGGAGAGGAGGGCTCAATAATTGTGCCATGAAGGAACTGTCGGGTCCAGCTCAGCTTGGGTTGGGCACAAATCGGGCGCCAAGACCCCCATGTTTTCCCAAGGCCAGGGTAACACATACAGATATAGCTGCGCAGCTTCCTATCAGGAAGAATTGCCGGTCAGCATAGAGGTAGCAGAAAAGGAGAAGAAGGCTAGCACTAGAGCGAGGTTATATCATTTACAACACCGCCACTGACACAAATCAAAAGTAGTCGATCGTTGATATCGGCGCGGTTGGGGGATCGGGGCGTGGGTGGGCGTTCTTGGACTTCGATGGGGAGGGACTGATAGGATTTGTGGTAGCGTCAACTGGAACACTGGATGGAAGGGATAGAGTATCCCAAATCAATTTGTACGACAACCGGATGGTTGCAAGAGAAGTATATACATGAAGATAGGTTGAGGATGGATATCCCTGAACCCCTGACTCCCTTTTCACCCCTCCGCGCTCTCACCACCCTCAACGCAGACGTTCCCACTCCAACTCCATCACCTCGCCCCCCCACTACACATCTCACTCTACGACCCTTTACAGGCACTGGGAGTACCAGTTGTTCTGGAAGCTGCACGACGAGCCAGACTGGCAGCAGGTCGGGCCGGTCCACTGTTGTCACCACGTCAGTCATGCATCCCATCAACATCATCGAGAGAGAGAAGGCAGGAATACGTACGCCCAGGCCACCACACTGTCCCCACTTAGCAGAGCACTGTTGTTTTCACTCCGTTAGCATCATATTATAGCCTGCAAAACCATCCTTTGGGAAAACTCACCGAGCCGGAGCCGCCAGACGAGGCGGTGCTGGTAGCCGCCTTTGTGGTGGTGGTAGTAGTCGGCTGGGCCGGGGTGGTGGTGGTGGTGCCGGGGTTGCCGCCGCCGGAGCCGCCGTCGCTGACGGTGATGTCGGCTGAGCCGCTCGAGAAGTAGCCCTCGGTGGCGACGATCTGGTAGTCGTGCGACCCCAGTTTCAGGCCGTGCGAGGCCCACGCGTTGAAGTGCGCGCCCACGTTGACCGAGCCGGACGAGCGCTTGTTCTGGCGGACCGACCAGTACTGCTGGAAGGTCGAGGTGCCCTCGATCGAGGGCTGGTTGGTGCGGGTCGTCTGGTAGATGTCGTATGTCGAACCGTCGGTAGTAACGCTGCCGAGCTTGGTGGCGCCCGTGGAGGGGTTGTAGGTGCCGAAGTTCTCCACGATATAGTACTCGACCAGGGGGTTCTTGGTCCAGCCGTAGACGGAGAGGTAGGAGTTGCCGTTGGGGTTGTAGCTGCCCGAGTAGTTGATGGTACTGAGAGCGTGGGTTAGGAGGGAGGAGACAAGATTGGAGAGGTCAGGGGGCCTACCGAGCAGCACCCGGGTTCCAGCCCTTGCCACCGACAAAGTTGCCGTTGTTGCCAGACCACGTCACGCTATACTCGCCCGCGGCCTTGTTGGTGTAGCTGACCTGTCCCGCACCGTCGGTCCAGAAAGAGTAGTAGAAACCGTTGTTGGTACCAGTCTGGCTGCTGGTGAGGGTCTGGCGCTTGGACATGCCAGGCATCTCGCCGGGGGCCGCGACGACGGCGGTAGCCGCCGAGGCAGCAAGGAAGAGAGAGGAGAAGGCGACCATTGTGGCGGTTGGGTGGGATTGGTATCAGGTGTGGGCGTTGTGTGTAGGAGGAAAAGACTGGTGATGAGCTGGATGTCAAGCTGGACTTGGACAAGGAGCTCTTGATACTTTATACACACTCGACCTCTTCCATATCGGTCTAGCTCGGAGCTGAGCTCCAGATTATGGATTCAGCCTCAGCTACGGTCCCCGATCTCAACTCCCGATTCCATTCTCCGAGTCGACATTTGGGCTCGCAATGCCATGCTGCCTTCGACGTGCAACCCTGTTCAGGGCCTCCCCCTGCGTCCCATGTAACACACCCCGCCCTCGCCGCTCATCTGACAAGCTTTCTCGGCGCGTCAATGCCGGTCTGGGGTTGCCATTCTTGGAAGTTGCCCAGTCCCGCCACCCCAACCTCTCCAGGGGGTCCCCCACAACCAACCCGAGACGAGATCGCCTCGACAACCCTGGTACCCTGTTGGCTCTTGAAATGAGAACAGGCCCAGCAAACAGGGCGCCGTGATTTAGAGTTCGTGCCGGCGTAATCCTCCCTGTCGAGTGCACGAACTTGCTCTCTCTCCCGACAATCGGTTTCCCCACACTGCAGCTGCGATCAAAATCCTGGGGAATTATGGGGAATCCTGGACATATCGGAACCTCTTGTGGCACGTCCCCCTCATCACCTGCATGGCGTCGTCAGCGCGCCCCCCCTCGGTCCATGCCCGCGGCGGTCACACCCTTCTCGGCCAGGCGAGTGGTAACCCGGTCATGCACTCGCAGCGGTTTTTGGGCGGCTCAGCAAATAAGACAGGGGCGAGCACTAGCCCTGCCGAAACACACTGCCCTCTCGCCGGCCAAGGGATTGAACTGCCGATTCAACCGCCGGCTAAACTCGATCGCTGCGACCCCAGCACTGGCGACACGTGTGCTGGGTGTGTGTGAAACCACCGGGCACGCCGTTGAGCAGCTAACGACTTCAGGCCATGTCCAGTCTAGTTCCGCGGTGGGCACTTCGCCTCGCTCCTGGCTGGATCGGAGGGTATCGCTTCGATGAAAAGTGGGAAGGATAAGCGGAAAGCCACCAAGCGTGTCTGGGCCAGAACGTTCATGCTGGCGGAAGTTAGTCCCTCACCTGCAATAAAACCACAGCCAAGAGATATGAAAAGAATGAAGGTGAGATCGCGGCTTGCCCAGCCTTCGCCTCTCGCAGTCGGGAACGGCCAAGGACTGGGCAAACGCCAGCCAAGGCGGCATTCGTGGTCGCCAAGTTCAGGAGACCAGGGTAGGAGATCGGCACGAAAACCTGGGGAACGACGGCTCCTGCTTGGTTGCGCGCCGGCAGGAGGTGTTCTGTGGGACAAAGCGACCTGCCAACGTGAAGTCTCCTGTACGTCCAGAAACGGCCTGCAAGCGCACTTTAGCCTAGATATTATCCAGCCCCGGAAACCGGGAATCTCACCAGCTCCATCCGAGAGGGTGTCCTCGGAGAAACAGGCTGATATCGCCAAGACGACCCTCCCCCTCCATCTCGGGAGCATCCGACGCCCTACAGGGCCGACTGATAGGACGACCTCTGGCCCTGGAAACTTTAGCTGGATTTCTTCACCATGATTGCATCCAGGTCGTGGCAGCGCGCTGGGAAAACAGGCCCAATGGATCCGCTGGGCATCATCAGTTTGAAACAACCCGTGGAACCACGACCCGGAACTCGGTATTATCCTAACAGCCGCAGCCGCAGGAGCCATGACGCGTCAGCGCGCGCTTCTTTCGCCAGGAGCCAAAAAAAGATGCTGCCAAAAGAACATGACGCGAGAGAAAAGGAAGAGCGTGTATCAAAGGGTTAAAAAGCGTTGCTGTGCCAAGAACTGGGCTCTCTCTCCTTCGTGAGAGGACTTCTCTCCTGGGGACCTGATCCGCAACTAACCATGTGGAGATCCATGGGCCGAGATGGCATGCTGACCTCGGTATGTATTGCAATGGGCATGCCCCTCAACATGCCCCTCACCAGCCATCCCTGAAGTTAAATCCTTGGCCAGTCTGCGATGAGCGAATAGGTTTCCGTTGATCTGGAAGTCCCTTCTGGGAAACGAGTAAACGAATCCACGCCATCGAGGTTGGTTCTTGGCTCACATGCAACTTTAACGGTTGAGTATGCCAAGTGCTAGTTATTCTTGCTGAAATCAATTAGGTAGTTAACGCACAAATTCGCTCATGCTCGTAGTGCTGAATTGGGGAGGTATTGATGTCTAAAGGATCGTCGATACGACACTGCCGTCTGCCGTCTCGACTTAACGCATACTTGCTGCGAGGCTGTCAGTTATGCCTGTCTCATGGGCTTCCAGAGCCGACGTGCGCATCGATTTGTGTTAGAAAACATAAAACCCGCTGGAATAATGGGCTCAAAGTGGCAAGACCTAGACCGGTCTTCCCAACAGTTGAGTTAGATGACGCGCTGTTTTCTACACCACTCGTACAATACCCCTCCTTTCTCCGTCATCTCTTTGCCAGTCAGTTCCACGCCAAGCTTATAATTCAGAAGTTGCTCACACCTCAACTTGGTTCCTCGGGTCTGCTGCCCGGTTATTTTTCATGTGTCCAAGCTTGCCTCGAGTTGCGGCCGTTCCGCCAGAGTCCACCCATCCATCTCGAACATGTGATCCGATGTCGACCTCAACTCCACTGGGTCGATACGGTCGTATTAACGTGACTGCCTGAATTCGCAATGCTCTTCGTTTCGCTCGCGACAGGCCACACCCGCGTGCGACAGGCCGATTCGTATCCATTCGTCCAAACTCGTGTCTACTGGGAATCATGGCTGGCCCTGCAAGAAGATGTAGTTGTTCACCAGGAGTTCGGGCTGCATAAGTTGAGCTTCGTCTCACCTTCGCACTAACCCTTCTCTCACCAAACGCAGCAACATCATTGAACACAACCAAAAACACCCAGCCATGGTCCGCCTGACCACCGCCCTTCTGGGCGTTCTCGCCCACGGCCTGACATTAGTCTCGGCCGCCCCCCCCTTTTCCCCCAATACATCTCCCAATGGCCTCGAAAGCCGGGACACCACGCCTGGCCAATGGGAGTCACTTGGCGGCAGGCCGATTTCACAACCCTCTGCCGTCTCTTGGGGCCCGAATCGCCTCGATATCTTTGCCATGAGTGATGATTCTGCGTGCAGGTGAGTGGGGACCCAACTGACACTCTGGTGTTCAACCCACCGCGACTCAGACTGACATCGTGGCCCCCAACAACAGGCATATCTGGTGGAACGGCCGGCGCTGGGGTAATTGGGAGTCCCTCGGTGGCACCTTCCGCAGTCCTCTGTCGTCAGTGTCATGGGGCTCGAACCGCCTCGATGTTTTTGGGCAGGGCGTTGATTCTGACATCTGGTAACGATCTAACCCCCTCAGCTACCTTGACTATTTCCCACCATCAGATCACCTAACACCCGCCAGGCACAAATGGTGGGACGGCCAACGCTGGAGCGACTGGGAGCCCCTTGGTGGCTCATTCCCTTCCTCGACGCCCTCCTCGGTCAGTTGGGGCAGCAACCGCCTCGACGTCTTCAGCGTCGGTAACGACGGCGACGCCTTGCACAAGTGGTGGGACGGCCGGCGCTGGCGCGGGTGGGAGACTCTCGGCGGGAAGTTCTCGAACCGCGAGCTCGCGTCCGTCTCGTGGGGCTCCAACCGCATCGACATCTTCGGCGTCGGTACCGACCGCGCGCTGTGGCACAAGTGGTGGGACGGCTTTAGCTGGCGCGGGTGGGAGTCGCTCGGCGGCACCCTGACTTCGGAGCCGTACGCCGTCTCGTGGGGGCCCAACAGGATCGACATCGTCGCGCTCAGCACCGACAGGGCCGTCTGGCACAAGTGGTGGGACGGCCAGCGCTGGCGCGGGTGGGAGTCGCTCGGCGGGCAGTTCACCCAGCCACCCACGGCCGTCTCAGACGAGAGCGGCAGGCTGAACGTCTATGGCATCGGCAACGACAGGAACGTCAGGCAGATCAGCTGGGACGGGAGCAGCTGGGGCCAGTGGCAGTCGCTCCACAGCCCGGCGGCTGGCTCAACGCCGTCGGTCACCAGCTGGGGTCCGGGTCGCATTGATGTGTTTATGGAGGGCACCGACAGGGCTCTGTGGCACAACTGGTAACGGGTGGCGGAATCGACAAGAGAAATGGGGACGGTCCTTGGTGGTATGGCATGGTACTTGGATGATCTCGAACGGGCTTCAGGGTTGAGCTAAACTCGTCACATGGTGTATAATAGAACCACTTGGTTGACTGAACCCCATCTCTGTGTCCGTCCAGGCAACAAATTAAGACATCGAATCCAGTTGCAATCACCGACAGACCAGGGACAAGTTAGTTAGTTAACTATCACTGTTTTCCCAGTCTTCGATTTCAACAAGACGTGACACAGCTGGGGTAAACAAACGGATGTATCCTCTGAATCGATGAAGCGCTTGAAATGAACCTCACATCCTACATCTTGTCAGCAACATGAATGACAATGACTGAAATGGCGAAGGGACTTACCTCTCCACGGGCTTAATTCCAAGCAGGCGCAGTCCATTCCTAAGGACCTGTCGGGCCGTGTCATACAACGCAGCGCGGGCGACAGACGCGGCGTGTCCCTCCGAAGCCCCGACCACTTGCAGAACATCGTAGCTGGACGAGAGCTGATGCGCAAGACGGAACAAATAAGTCAAGATGGTTGTCGGCTCTAGTGTCCTGAAAGCGAGGCCGACAATATCGGGAAACTCGCCCATCGTGCGCAACAACCCGGCGGAATGGTCGTCCTGCAGCCGAGCGTAGTCGATCTCGCTCTCGGCAGGGTCGATGCCAGCGGCTTTTGCTTTCCTGGCGATGGACGAGAGGCGAGCATGGCAGTACTGCAGATACGGACCCGTGTCGCCCTCGAAAGACGTCATTCGGCCGATG
This sequence comes from Staphylotrichum tortipilum, assembly GCA_033296695.1. NCBI lineage: Eukaryota > Fungi > Ascomycota > Sordariomycetes > Sordariales > Chaetomiaceae > Staphylotrichum > Staphylotrichum tortipilum. Next base: position 27,978 of record MU855621.1, read on the forward strand.
TCGAAGGGATAGTTGTTGATTCGCTTCCCCGACATGTCTTGAACCATCACAGCTGTGATCCCGACCGTGTCGGCGACGGCATCTGGGTCCTCGACCTGGACGTACTTGACAGCATTGGTACGCATGACATCGTGCATGGCGCTGCCGCACTTGTCCAGGATGTCGCTCAGGAGCTCGACCTTGCCGAAGCGCGTAGACATGCCCATGACTTTCCCAAAGTTGACGTGCTTCAGCTTTGCGGCGATATCAGCGCGGCCCATCAACTGAACCGTCTTGAAGACGCGCTGGAAATAGCTGTCCTGCTCGGACGAGACGACGTAAATCATCTCATCGAACTCGTACTGCCTGGCGCGGTCCAGGATGGCGGCGACGTCACGCAGCAGGTAGGTGGTTGTCCCCGTCCGGCCGCGCACGACGGCTGTGCCGAGCCCCTTGAAGCCGTGTTGCTCAAAGTCGATGACCCAGGATCCTTTATCCTCCGTGTAAACACCCTTCTCTTTCAGGGCAGCCTCGACTTCCAACACCGTCGCCGGGTTTACCTGGGATTCGCCGGCATAGACGTCAAAGTGAATGCCGAGACGGGCGTAAATATCGATGTAGCGCTCGATGCTAATGTCGCGGAAGCGCTGCCAGAGGGCGAGGGCGTCAGGGTCGCCATTCTCCATGCGCTGGAAGAAGGCGTTTCGTTCTGCGAAGAGACCCTTGGACTCGATCTCGGCCGTGTCCCTGCCCTCGTCCCTGGCTTGCTTGCTCGCGGCCTCCTCGGGCCTGAATTCGGCGTTGATCTTGACGTAGACGTCGAGGAGGTGCTTGAGAGGCTGGGCCTCGAGCAGCTCTTCGGACCCATACTTTTCCCACCCTACCGCCAGCAGGCCAAATTGCTTGCCCCAATCGCCGAGGTAGTTGATCCTGGTCACCTCCCAGCCCATTGACTCGTAGAGGTTGGCGATGAAGGCACCAATGATGGTGCTGCGAAGATGACCGGCATGGAATTCCTTAGCAATGTTGGGTGACGAGAACTCGACAATGGCTTTCTTCCTGGGCTCTGTGGGCCCGCGCTTGCCGTATGAGCCGGTGCGATCGCGAATGAAGGGCAGAATCACTTGAGGCAGGATCTTGGGCGCGTAAAAGAACTGGAGAAAGCTGTCGACAGGCACGGGTGGGCTGATAAAGGGGAGGGCAGGGAACTGGCAGCAATCAATCCTGTGTCAATACAAAATTCCAGGTGGATTTGATGTCCAAAATGATCCATCTTGCCCTCAAGACCAGCGAAACTGCTGAAAAGGGTGAAACCCGTTACCTTGGACGCCAGCTCGGCCCCCAGCTCCTTGGGCTTGACATTCTTCAGCCTCAGCCGCGGTAGCACGAGCACGAGGTCTCCCTTGGACGGGGTGGTGGTGCGCTGCAGGGCTTCGTAGATCAGGCCGCGGTCGCAGTCGAGGATCGACTCAAGTGCGGCAGCGATGTATGAACGATAGATGTCGTTGGGGTTGTGGATGGGGTCAGCAGCTGGGAAGGCGGGAATCGAGCCGGGCAATCCAAGGGCCTGGAGGTAGGCCGCGAGGTTCGAGAGGGTGAGTGTTGTTGTTGCCATGGCGAGGATCCCTGGAGTGTGGTGACTGGCGACTTGGGTTGGTTGGATTCAGCTGTGATAGCTCGAGAAGTGGACGGAGGAATGGCCCCCAGGTCCAGTGTTTTGCGGAGAGCAGCGAGGTTCAAATTGGACGGCTCACTGCCGGCGAGCAGTCATGCCCAATGAGTCATCCCAGGCGGGTTGACTGCATTCTTGGAACCAACAACCAACAGCCACAACCGGGCTCAGGGGGCAGCCCAACGGCATGGGCATGCAGCTCATGCATCAGACGACAAGAAGTGCTTGGTGTCTCGAGCAACCGAAGACCCCGCAGCCCTTCCGGTCATGATGTGAATCACCTTTGCTGAAAAAGACGCCATCAACCCTGTCAACTTGAACCGAGCTAGCGAGGCTACGATGACTGGTACCACTCCAGTTGTGACTCCGAGTCAAGATTGAGGACTCGCTGTTGTGCCCATTATTGTGTAGTTAACTCATTCCCCACCTTGGAAATGACCTCGACCATCTCAACATCTCCCCTCCCAGTTCAGTTCCCATCCCAACTTAGATACTCGGTACTATGTCCTCCCCACACTACATCGTTCCCACCTAGCCACCCCATGTTATTTTGTGGCCTTTGCCAGTCCATACTCGGCAATCTTCTTGATAATCTCGGCCGCGTCATCCAACCGCGCCGCAAACGCCTCAGTCTTCTCACCTGCCGCGCCCGCAACAGCGACTCGGATACTGTTTGACGTGGTTAGCGTGCCCTATTCCAAGACGACTTGCAACATCCGGAAGAGCGAGATTCAAAACATACCTGTCATGCCCCGGCGTGATCATGGACCACATCGAGTCCGGCTCCTGCACGCCATACACCGAGTCGTTGACGCGGTTGCCCGACGGCGCGTGGTGCGCCATGACAAACGGATTCCGCCAGAACAGGTCCCCCGTGAACAGCTTCGCCGTCGGCGCGTCCTCGGGCCAGCACACCTTGAGCAGATCCAGCAGCCGCAGATGTGTCTGCCCCGTCAGCGTGTTCTGCATGTTGCCGCTCATCGACCTGCCCAGCTTGAACAGCGCGGCGTGCTTTTCCTTGAGTGGCACCCCCTCGTCCAGCGCGAGGTCGCAGAACGCCACCACGTCGCCCGTCGCGACTTGCATGATCTCGGGCCGGCCCTTGTGGTAGTGCGCCATCGACACGCCCTCCCAGCAAGGGGTGTTGTACCCAAAGTGGAGGCGGATGGCGAGCTGCACCGTCGCGTCGAGGGCTGTCTTGACGGGGACAGAGCACGCCATCAGGTGATCGGTGCCGAACGCCGTGATGCGGTGGTTCTTGAACCCGATCGACGCCGCCGACTTCATGTACTGCGCCCGCAGGGTGACCATGTGCGCGTCGAGGGCCGGCGAGGAGGTGAAGGTGAGCTCTTCCAGCTCGACCTTGGGCACGGCGGGCTCCGCGTGGTTGGCTTTGGGCGGCCGCGTCAACTCGGGCACATGGCTCTGGATGGCGTCGTGGATAAAGTCGCACGCACGGCTGGCTGTGATGCCGTCGATGGCGCCGTGCTCCATGATGAAGCCCGACTTGCCGTTCTCGGCGATGGTGAACTGCGTGCACTTGTCCATCCACCTGTTCCACCCGTCGCCGAGGTACGCCTGCCGCACGTGCTCCTCGTTGGTCTCGGGGCTGCCCTCGTCCAGGCACACCATGAAGGTCGCCTCGTCGATGGCCTGGAAGTAGGCCACGTTGCCGGGCGAGAGCGCCAGGGCCTCGGCGCGGTACTGCAGATGTCAGTCACGTCCACGGTCAAGCTCAAGACAAGGGTGATGTGGTGTCTTACCTTAGCCCACGACGGCCGCCAGTCTGTCGTCAGGATGCCTGTCCAGAAACCCTCATCCTGGACCGCATCAATGATCGCCTGGAATGTTGCCTTCAAGCTCTCATATGTCGCCTCCTTGAGCGACACCTTAAACACATGCCCCCTTCTCAACACCACAATATAATCCTTACTCTCAAAGATTCTCATGCGATCCCCATCCAACCCCGGCTCGCGGCACGCATTAAACAGCCACCGCCACTGCCACGTGCACGACGACATGCCAAAGTACCAGTACGGCTCGACTTGGTTGGCCGTCACCAGCTTCTGGAACTCGTACGCCGCCAGCGTCACCACCGCCGCCCGCTCCACCTGCCCGTGCGGCACCGCCGGCTCGAACTGCGTGCCCATGACGTTGGAGAAGGGCGCGACCGGGTGCGGCCGCTTGAGGTACACCGAGTCTGAGATCAGGTCGTACATCCAGCTGTCCATGGTGCTGTCGTTGTAGAGCTCAACCAGGCGGGCGTGGGCTTGTCTGGCCGGGCCGTTGGGCTCGCGCAGCTCGGCGACCGCATCGAGGAGCTTGTCGAGCTCGGCGGGCGTGCAGAAGTGGCCCGTGTTGTCGACGAAGTAGTCGAGGGCGTCGTCGAGGTCCACGAGGGGGTAACGGGGGAGGGTCTTGGAATTTTTGCAGCACTCCCACCCGTGGGCGGCGGGAGCTGCATCAGTGTGGTCATGGTGGGCGTGGCCGGTGCCGTTGGTCTGGGGAGCGGCGGGGGCAGCAGCGGGCTCATCAGTCTCCGGAAGGGGTTCCTCGGCCGGTCGGCCGCGGACCTCGTCGCTGATGCACCGCGAGCGAGACGCGAGGAGCTTCGACAGCGCCTTGAGACTGAGCGCACCGGCGAGCTCGGATGCTTGGAGCGGCGCCTGGAACGTCCGTACCATCCAGTTCTTGAGCTCGATCGACACCAGCGAGTCGAGCGCCAGCCGCGCGATTGGGATGTCAGTCGGGATCTCGCTGTCCAGGAACACCGAGAACTTGTCTGCCGTGGCTTCGAGGATCACAGCCTCGGCCTCTTCGAGCGTCTTGGCCTCGCGCAGCAGCTTGGATGGGTCGACGACGGCTTGAGTTCCCTCGGTCTCTTTGGCCTCGTCCTCCTCGCCGTATCTTGTCTCAGGGGTCGGGAGGAGCGAAAACATGGGGTTGTTAAAGGTGTACGTGTCCAGCGAGACGGACGCGATCGACTCGCGGTCGAACCCCAGGATGGAATGCACAAAGCCGTCGTCGGCCGGCTGGGGGTCCATGGCGTACTCCAGCGCCGCATACAGCTCGTCAAAGCTCATGACAATGGTACTCCGGCGCCACACGTCCTTGCTCTTGGCTGACAGCCGGTCGATGGCCCCGGTGCCCTCGATAGCTCCAAGATCTAGCGAGACGTACCGCGTCTTGTTGCCGGGCCGGGCGTTCTGGGCCACGGCAAAGGCGTCCTGGAAGGTATTGCCCGTCGAGTAGTTGGCCTGGCCTGCGATGCCCAGGATACCGGCGGTCGACGAGAGGAGGATAAAGAAATCCAGACCCGGCGAGACGAAGGCGTTATGGACGTTGAGAGTGCCATGGACCTTGGGCCGGACGGCCGTGTTGAACTGCTCGAGCGTCATGTTCTCAAGTGCGTGGTCGCTCAGCACCATGCCACCGTAGACGACGCCTTTGATCGGGGGGAGGCCTGTCGAGACGCATTCCAGGGCAGCCTTCTGCGTGCTCTCTTTGTCGGTGACGTCGCACTGGATCGTGTGAACCGATCCGCCCAGCTGTTTGATCTCTGCCAGCCACGGGGCGAGGATCTCGTCCTTGGGGATGCTCCTGGAGAGAGTGACGATGTGAGTAGCCCCGCGCTCGACGAGCAGCTTACCGATCCGCTTGCCGAGATCTCCAAGTCCGCCAACGACAACATATGTCCCCTGGTTCAGAACCAGCTTCTTCGCAGGCGGAGGAGTGGCCGGGACCATGGCATCCTCGTCCGCAACCACGACTAGCTTTCCAACATGCTTCCGCTGGGCGATCAGCCTGAACGCGTCCGCAATCTCTCCGATCGGGAACGCCTGAACCGGCGTCACTGGCTTGAACACCCCCTTCTCGAAGAGCGAGAACACCTCCCCGAGACACTCGTACGTCAGCCCCGGATCCGCCTTGGTCATGAGCGCCAGATCGACCGGCACAAACGACGCGCACCGATCAAACGGCGCCATGCTGATCGTCTTCCGCTTGTACATGTCCGCCTTGCCGATCTCGACGAACGTCCCAAACGGCGCCACACACTCCCACCCGGCATCCAACAGCTCCCCGGACAACGAGTTCAACACCACATCCACGCCCCTCCCGCCCGTGATCCTCATCACCGCCTCCTTAAACCCCGTCCCCCGCCCACTAAAGATCCTCTCCTCCTCCACCCCACACGTCTCCCGCACGAAATCCCTCTTCCACCCGCTCCCCACCGTGACAAACACCTCCGCGCCCACATGCCGCGCCCACATGATCGCCGCCTGCCCGACCCCCCCGGAGGCCGCATGCACAAGCAGCGTCTGCCCCCTCCTCAACCGCGCCACCCGCTCCAAGCACCACCACGCGGTAAAAAACACGCCAATGACGCTCGCCCCGTCCGCCCACCCCATGTTCTGGGGAAGCACATGCGCGTGGTGTCCGCTCACCCTCGGGTGGGACGCAAACGGCTGGGCGTGCATGCACGCGACGCGGTCGCCAATCTTGAACCGCTCTTGCATGTTGGCCCCGACGGCCGTGACGACGCCGACGGCCTCGCCCGCCATGGAGACGGTCGACGGCATCTGGCCGAGGGCAACAAAGACGTCTTTGAAGTTGATGCCGTGGGCGCGGGCGGAGAGTTGGATCTCGTCTGCCCCGAGCGGGGTCGAGGGGACGGTGTCGGTGGTGAAGTGGAGGGTGTTGAGGAGGCCGGGGGTCGCGGGGTGCAGTTTGAGGGGACGGGAGGGGGTGTGATAGGGTTGGAGGGTAGTTGTGGGGGAAGAGGAGGTGGGGGTGGTTGGGGGGTGGAGGAGGGAGATGATGGTGTTGAAGGTGGCGTCGGTGCGGAGGCGGGGGATGAGGAGGTGGTCGGGGGTGAGGGAGAGTTCGGGCTCGGAGGAGGGGTGGGTGAGGAGGTGGGCGAGAGTGGTGGTGACGTGGGGGAAGGAGGAGGGTGACAGGGGCGAGTGGATGTTGAGGTTGACCAGGCGGAGGGAGTCGTTCTCGCGTCGGGCAGTCCTCGAAAAGCCGAGGGCGAGGGCCTGGAGGGCCTCGATGTCGGAGGAGTCCGTCTCGCGGAAGTTGAGCCAGAAAACGCTTGTCTCCTGGGTGACCAGGCGCTGGAGCGTTTCGAACTCGGCCGGCGAGGGGTCTTTGAGCAGGGCGTCCTCGGCAGCGTCGAGGAGGATGTACTTGAACTGGGACTCGACCTTCAGCGTGTACAGCGCCGAGGTTTGTGCTTGGAAGCCGGATTCCCCCAGAGCCTTCTCGAGATGCCGCGACAGGGCGAGGGCGGTCGCATTTTGCTTGCCCAGCACAATCTTCCAAGGCACGTCAGTCGCCGGAAAAAAAGGGGTCAAGAATGCACTAACCTGAACACAGTGCCCGCTAACACCGTTCACCTTCTCCTCCACCGCCCTTGACACAATCATTGTCGTTAGGGCAGTGCTCCCCTGATGGTCCGGCGTCGCAATCTCGACACCACCGAACCCCTGGCGGCGCAGACACTCGTCCCATCCAACCACGGGGAGCAGGGGCGAGTCCTCACGACCGTCCTCCGACATCCACCAGCCGGGAAGGGTGCCAAAGATGGTGTTGATTGTGGTCGTGAGCCGCGTGACCTCGATGAGGATCAGGCGGCCGCCCGGCTTCAGCAACTTGCGGGCATTGGCCAGACTGACGTCCAGCGAGGGGGTGGCGTGGATGACGTTGGAGGCGACGATCAGGTCGAAGTTGCCAGCCGAGTCGGCAAACCCAGGCTGCGCCAGCGGATCTTTGGAGATATCCAGCGGCTTGAACTCCATGCGCTGCTCCCATCTCTTGAACCGCTCGCGGGCCTGCTCGAAGAAGCCCATTGAAATGTCGGTGTAGCAGTACTTCTCCAGCAGCAGACCGTCCACCTGGTTGTCCAGGGCCTGGAGGAGTGAGTGCGTCGCAGCACCCGTGCCTGCGCCAATCTCCAGTACACTCATGCGTGGTTGCTTGAAGGCCAGCATCTTGGCGTACTCGGCCATTTGAAGGTAGCTCGACTTCACCAGCGCCTCGGTGTAGATGCGCGTGAGCAGGTTGTCCTGCAGCATCACCGACAGTGCCTCGACCTTGCCGGTGAGAATGTCGAAGAGGTTGATGCCGACGCGGTCGAGCATCTCGCCCTGCGCGCCCGTGGTGGAGGCGGATTGTCCCAGCACCGCCTCCTCCTCCTCTCTGGTAAGCTCTCCGCCCAGGACAGCGGCAACGTTCTCATCGGTAAGGTACCGGCGCATCCAGTCAAGGAGCCGCTCAAAGTGCGGGGCGCAGCACTGCTGTCCGTCCATCTGCGCCAGTGTGCGCCGGAGGAGGATCACGGCGGCCTTGTCGTTGACACGGATAGCCTCGGATGCGCCCGCGTCCCCATCATACCCGACCGCGAACAGACCGCCCTCCTTAACCAGGTCGTGGAAGGCCTCGTTGCTGAAGTTGTCGACGTCGGGCTGCCAGTTCACGCGGTAGGTCATGCGCCGCTGGAACGGGGCGAGTGCGTCCGAGCCCCCCTGGGTCTCGCCGACGGCCATCAGCTCCCAGTGGCGGACGGAGATGACGGGCTGGATGTTGTCGCCAGATCCCTGGTACACAAAGGTGTCTCCAGTCGCGACCCTGTCGTTGACGTTGGCGCCGCCAGAAGTCATGGCCGCCGCGATCAGCAGCTGGTCTCCGGCTTGGCTGGAGATGTCTGTCGAGATGGAGATATCCCCGATGAAGGTGGGCATCACGGGCGAGTTGCGGCACTGTTTCTTGAACAGCACCGCTGCAACGTGGTTGATGGCGTCCATGGTGGCCGGGTGGATCGTGTGCGGCCGCATAAATTTGGCCGGCATCGACCGCGCGACATCCGGAATGGTGACAGTCGCGTACGCCCGGCGAGGCCCCATGCTCATGGCACTCATGGCGCGGAAGGTCGGGCCGAACACGTTCCCCGACGCCGCCAGGTCCACATACACGCCGTCCACGTCCAGCCCAACCGTCGACCTCTCCCTCGCCTCCTCCAACACACCCAGCAACTCCCCCCTCCTCGCCTCACTCTCCCTCTCCGCGTCAAACTCCCCCTCCCCATCCCCCTCGACGTCCGCTCCGACCACACCCGAACAGTGCTCGACCCAACCCCCCTCCCCCTGCGCAGCATCCCACGAAACAACCCTAAACCCCCTCCCGCCCCCCACCCTCCC
>MU855622.1:0-36694 GCA_033296695.1 Staphylotrichum tortipilum
GGTTGTTGGCGGGGACGGGGAGTGGGAGGGGGAGGGGAGTGGGAGAGGGGGAGGCGGCCGGGGTGGTGGAACAGCCGAGAAGGAAGAGGGGGATGAGTTATGGGACTGGGGGGCAAAGGCCGGTTAGGAGGAAGGCGTCGGGGGAGGAGGATCCCAATGTGATTCCAAGGACGGCGCCGTTGGGGTTTTTGGGGAGGTTGCCGTTCAAGATTGTGGGCTCGCTGAGGTATAAGCCGTCGGCGGCGAATTTGAGGGAGCATCCCGGTGGTGGCGGGGTGGGGCAGAGACAGGAGGAGGGGGAGGGGGTGGGGGGGGGGGAGGGGCGCATGCCGCTATTGGGGGGGGGTGACGAGGACGATGGACGGCGGCGGCGGTCACCGCTACAAAAAGGCCTGCGCGCGCGCAGCGACACGACCAACTCGGGCGACACGTCAGCCTCGTACCGGTCCATGGGGGATCTCTTCCCGAGCGACGGCGAGGGCGACGAGGACGCGGTGCCGCTCGACGACGAGTTCACCGTCGCGCTGGAGCGGGTCGACGACCGCGGCAGCACCAAGACGCGCAGCAGCAAGGGCAAGCGGCCGGCCGACCGGGACCGCGGCGGCAAGGACCTGTCGAGGACGGTCTCGCGGAGCACCATGTCGTCGACGGCGAACATGCCGCCGGATGAGCACAGAGTGTTCAGCCACCCGGCCTCGCCGACGCAGGAGGGTACGCACCTGCTGGCTGTGCCGTCGATGGAGGATCTGCAGAGGGAGGAGGAGGATGCGGAACGGGAGGAGCGCGAGGAACGCGAACGGAGACGGCGCGCGGCGGAACGCCTTGCAAGGGAGAGGGGGTTGGATAGGAATGGGTATACCCCAGAGCCGGAGCCGGAGCCGGTGGAGGAGACGAAGGACGAGGCTGTCGACAGCTACGAAGAGCCCACGCCCACAACAAACGGGGCAGCAACAACACCAACACCAACACCGAACGACGACGCGTTTGACGACGACTACGACTACGACGACGAACAAGACGAGGACCTTCCTGGGTCTCTGCCAGCGAGTGCCCTGACGCCAGAGGCCGCAGCACCATCACCACCGCCCTCGCAAAACGCAAAGATGAATGGCAAGCCCCGCGAGGAGGAAAGCAGCAGCACGTTTGTGCCGGCGCGGCTGCCGTATTTTGGCTGAGGGGATTACGATTCCAGCTCTTGACACAGACGCATTGCTGGAGAGGATGGCGGATGCATTGCGGGAGAGGATGCAAGCAACATAACGCAAACGCTTGAAGGGAGAAGGGGATGGATTGCGTTGCTGAAGAGGATGACCACAGACGCACTTGCAGAGAAGGATTGCAGCAGTATGATGCAAATGGTTCGAAGGGAGGGGATGGGTGCGATGGCTGGTATGCGTGGGTTTTGGTTTGGTATACGGGCTATGGTTTGGTGTGTGCATGCTGGTTTTATGAACCACGGCGTCTTGTCTTTCGGGGCTCTGTGTTCCCGAGACATGGTCGGGTCCATTCAGTGGGTTGGGGGAGTGGAGGCCGGGATTCGGGGTGAGACGAGACACGCATGCATGCAAGTGTCCATGACGGGGGCCGTTGGGTTGGGTGTTGATTTTTGGGTTGCTTGATTCTGATATCCCCTGGGTGCTTCTTGTTTTTTTGGTGGTGTTTTTGGGTGTGGTTAGAAGGTGGGAAGGTCATGGGTTATGATAGATGCTGTATGATTACGCACTAGGGGGGTAGGGGAATGGAGATTGGCTGGTGCTGGTGTGTTTGGAGGGCTTTGAACGCGTTCTCGGCATCTTGCTGCATTTGAGTCTGTCGATGGTGTCGATTCCGGGTGGTTGACATCCCCATCGCCTTCCCTTCCCCCTCACCTCCCCCCCCTAAATGCCCCTGACATGCAGATGCCTCGGCTCCTCCCCAACGGCGCAGGCTTCCCCGCATTTTGGCGGCCACGGGTGCCAGGATAGCGGGCCCACCTGGCGGGCCGGGGTGGGTAGCGAGGACAACGACTCGTGGTTTCCTGGCTGCTTTAGGAAATGCGAAGCCGCGATCTGGGGGGATGGGGAGGGTTCGAGTGGGCGTGGCCGTTTTGTTATTTATTGGCCCGTGGCCGTGGCGTATCATGTTGTTCCTGACTTCCATGATTCCTCACTACCTCTGACTTACTTGACCACGACGCGGACAGCTGCGTCTCAAGCACATCCCGCCTGTCCCACCACCACAAATTCAACCCTCCCTACTCGTCTAACTTACACCACCAACACCCTCTCCTCGGTGCTACTTCTCAATAACCGCCACCATGTCTCCCCCAACCGGTCCCATCACCACCCCGCTGACCACCCTGCTGGGCATCCGGCACCCCATCCTCCTCGCGGGCATGGCACGCACCTCCAACGGGCGCCTGGCCGCGGCCGTCTCCAACGCAGGCGGTCTCGGCGTGATCGGCGGCTTCATGTACACACCCTCCCAACTCCGCGAGATCGTGGCCGAACTCAAAGCCCACCTGTCCTCCCCCGATCTCCCCTTCGGCATCGACCTCGCCCTCCCGCAAGTCGGCGGCTCCGCCCGCAAAACCAACCACGACTACACGCACGGCAAGCTCGACGAGCTGATCGACATCACCGTCTCCTCGGGCGCGAAGCTGTTCGTGTCCGCCGTGGGGGTGCCCCCCAAGCCCATCATCGACCGCCTCCACGCCGCCGGCATCCTCGTTATGAACATGGTCGGCCACCCGAAGCACGCGACCAAGGCGCTCGACCTCGGCGTCGACATGGTCTGCGCGCAGGGCGGTGAGGGCGGGGGGCACACCGGCGATGTCGCCAACAGCGTGCTGATCCCCGCCGTCGTGGACGTCGCGCGCAACTACCGGCCTGCGATGCTTCGCGGGTCGCCGGCGCTGGTCGTGGCCGCCGGCGGCATCTCCAACGGGCGCGGGCTGGCCAGTTCCCTGATGCAGGGCGCCGCGGGGGTGTGGGTGGGCACGCGGTTCGTGGCGAGCGAGGAGGCGGGCTGCAGCGAGCTGCACAAGCGGGAGGTGGTGAGCTGCGGGTTTGAGGGGACGGAGCGGACGCTGGTGATTTCGGGCCGCCCGTTGAGGATGAAGACAAACGAGTACATCCGCAAGTGGCACGCGCAGCCGGAGAGGATCCAAGAGTTGTGTGCCAAGGGCGTGGTGCCGCTGGAGCATGATATGGAGGAGGGGAATGAGGTGGATCTGCCACACTTGATGGGGCAGGTTGCTGGGGCGATTCAGAAGATTCAGCCGGCTGGGGAGATTGTTGATGAGATGGTGGCGGAGGCGGTGGAGAGGTTGAGGATGGCGAGTGTGTTTTTGGGAGGGGATAAGGGGAGCAAGTTGTAGGGGGTAAAGGGTGGAAGGGGTGGTGGTAATGGAAGTAGAGTTGGCAGTGTGTCACGAACAATGGTAATTAGTCTTGAATGTTGAGTGCCTGACAAGGCGGTTTTATTCATCTGTCATAATCATGAGCCTTGGGGCTTGATGCCGTTGCCCTGGCCCGGAGTTGGGGTGGTGCTGTAGATGCCAGCCCTGTTCTCAAGGAGCACCGAGCAGTGAGGGCAGGGTTGATGCGTGGAGCGCTATCCAACTGTCCATGTTGGTGGTACTGGCCTGCCAGCGAACGAGGCCAAATGGATTGCGAGGGCAGCCCAGGTGATGCTGGATCATGGATGAGGTTTTAGGCGGCGCTGGCAAGAGGAATAAACTACCATGCGGAGTGGCACAGGCGCGGAGCTTATGCTCTTGATAGCTGTCCGTTCCACTTAAGCAGACCGCTCCGTCCGCACCGCACCAAAGGGGGTTGAAGGGGGGGATCTGAAGTGGCACAGGGGTCGTCATCGGCTTGGTATTCAAGGTCCTGCAGCTCGATGTGAGCTTGGCATACAGTTGGCGCGCTCTCCTGGCCGGAGCTGCGATGCCCATGGGGCTGACATCGGGCTGCCCTTACAGCACCAGCCAGCCCTCGCACGGCACATAACCTGGAATTGCCAGAGGCCCTTTCAATGTGCCGAAGCCTGGCGAACGCCGTGTTGAAGACCCCGGGTTGGTGAGCCGTGCCCGGATGCCAGAAGGGCGCAGGACGTCGGGCAGCTCCTCTGACTCCTGGATCGAGGGCTGGTGCAGCCAAGGGGAGCGGCTCGGAGCTAATTGGTCCATCTTCTGCCCGGCCGGCCTTACCACACGTCGCTGGGATCAACCTCGTGCTTCTCGCCATCGTCGCGGACATGCTCCTTCTTGACGTCGCGCTTCATGGGCTTGCGCATGTCGTAGGCGTCCTCGCTCGACTGGGAGGAGTCGGTGGAGTGCTCGCCGTAGTAGTCCTTGACGACGCGGAAGACGGAGTAGCCCATGTTCTTGTAGAAGGTGATGGCCTTGTGATTGGTGACGCGGACGAAGAGGTCAACGAACCAGGCGTCGCCGGCGTCGGCGGCAACCTCGAGCTGCTCGGTCAGCAGGCGGCCGATGCCCAGGCGGCGGGCCTCGGGGGCGACGGTCACGGCGGTGATGTGGGCGTGCCAGGGGAGGTAGTGCTCCGAGAAGCGGTAGACGTCGGGGGAGGACTCGAGCTTGCCCATGACTAAGGGGGCGGGGGGTTAGTTAACTGCACATCCACGGGCATGGAATAAAAATTGAGGATGGCATGGACGCACTGTAGCCGATGATGTTGCCGTGCTGGTCCTCGGCGACCTGGAACAGCGAGGGCCACTTTGCGTAGTATTGTAGGTAGAAGCCCAGCTCATACGTCTCGGTGAAGGGGTCGAGGTTGCATTTCGACAGCTTGTTGAGGTCGTCGGGGCGAAACCGCCTGAAGTTGGCCATTGGGCGGGCGGGGGGAGCAGATCTCTCCTCTGGGGTGTGGTGGTGCGTTGTGGTTGCTGTGAGTGAGACAGACTGAAGCTCTGGGAAATTCGACGACGAGGGGTTGTCGACGGCAGGGATCGAGAAGCAGTCTCGCCTCTGATTGGCCCTGTCACCTGTTGACCCCTGCAGATGCCCCTCTATCAAGCCGTTGTGCGCTGCTGGTTCCTGGCCCTGACATCAAGAAGCATGCCGCCTCAACCGGAGGAGCTTGATGTCAGACTTCAATCTCGGATGAGAGTACCAAGATGGGACCAGCAGATCGACCTGACCCCTAGAGGGCCCAACTTTTTTTTCTGCCTCTCTGGCTGGTGCAGTCCTCTGCATATTCCGTTTTTGGTGTCACTCTCTGTCAGAGGGTGATGCTCTCGCATCAAGATGTCAATCCGCCGGGCAGCTGCTTCCGAGGCTGAAAGTCAAAGCTCATGGCCGAGCCCTTGAGATGCTCGTCAAAGTGCATGGTAATTCCTCGGCGGCTGGTTTCACGACGGAGCGCCATCTAGCAGGATAGGCATGCAAGTTACCCTGCCACTAACAATTATCCCAAGACGGGACACGGTGCTCAGTTAGGCCGCAGGTACCTCAGTCTCCGATCCTGGTCCTGCAATTCCAGCGCGGCCCAGGGAGTCCCCCGCCATGACATTGCGGGCGCTGGGCCCAGCTGCATGCACTTTGCGGCAATGCGCCGTTTGGTTTTGGGGCCCGACCACGTACTGCATCCCACCCACTCACTTCTGCACACCACACAACGACAACTAGACCTGCAGCTTGCCCCTCGAGGCATACAACAGCTCCGTGCTGTCACTCACCATTTAACTGGAACACCTGCTGGCATTTCCCGGCAATGCGCTGCTGACACACGGCCAACAGCAGCACCTCCCCCGACTGGCCGACAGTCCATTCTCCCCTTCCCTACGACTGGGCAGGAAGAAAGAAACATTGGATGAAACAGAACAGACGGGCTGCCGTGCTTCCCTGCTTGGGTGACGCCGCCTTGCATCTGCATCGCCCATAATTTTTCTCCGCTCCCGCTCCCGCGCCCGCGTCGAACCCCCGCCGTCTCGCGTCGTCCCGTATACGAGCACCCAACTATAGACCACCCCGTCTGATATACCGTCCGCCTCTCTGCGACTCTGTTTCCGCGGGACCCGACTCGACCGAGAACTCATTGCCCTGCCCTGGCAACACCAGCCTACCAAGCGAATCCACCCAGCAAAGCAAGCCCAGGGAGCCGATCCGCGCCCAAACAACGACCCACGCGTCGCACAAAACAAAGCCGAGCGATCAAAGGGGGCAGCAGACCGACGGTACCACGGCTCCACGACAGCCTCCAACACCTTGACGGCCGGCCACCACGCACGCCGATCCCTCGCCCGCACCGCCAAACAAAACAGGCCCAACAAACCACACCCAGACCGCCACCATGTCCTCCCCACGCACACCCCGCCACTCCCGCCACACCTCCCTGGACTTCCCCTCCGCCGCCTCGTACGCTTCGTACTCTCCCCAACAAGACCGCCGCCAGTCCAAGGCCTCCTCGTTCAACGACTCGTCCATGGACCTGGGCATCCCCGCCGTCAGCGGCGGCGTGGGCGACGGCGGTGGCGGGGGTTTGGGGAACCTGGCCGACGAGCTGGCCGCCTTCTCCGACGACGATTACGACGGCTACGACGGCTACGACGACGGGCCCTACGATGAGGGGCCGTATGATGACGAAGAGGGGGATGACGAGCGCACCAGTGAGGGCCGGGCGCCGGGGATCAACCTCGAGGACACAGCAGGGGAGAACCA
This sequence comes from Staphylotrichum tortipilum, assembly GCA_033296695.1. NCBI lineage: Eukaryota > Fungi > Ascomycota > Sordariomycetes > Sordariales > Chaetomiaceae > Staphylotrichum > Staphylotrichum tortipilum. The sequence continues at coordinate 6,665 of MU855622.1, forward strand.
AGGGCGGGAAGGCAAGGAACTGCGGGACAGCGGCGTCGACGTCGAGAGCAGCAGTCCGGGGCAGGCAAAGGGGACCCTGGGGCTGCCGACGCCCAACGGCCGCGGCCACCGCCGGATGGGCAGCGAGTACGACGGCAGCGAGTACGGCAGCGAGTCGGACCTCGAGTCCCCCGGCATGCCAGACCGGCTGGTCGAGAAGATCGCCGAGGTTGAATCGCTCGCCCGCCGCGGCGCCGAGAACAACGGCTCATCAACCGACGGCGCCGTCAAGCGCGTCACCGACAGCCTGCGCGACCTGGGCTCCCAGGCCGGTATCGAAGCCGGCGCGACACGGTCAGTCCCCCCTTTTCTTCCCCCAAAGCAACAAAACTAACCCCCACGCAGCCTAATAACCGCGCACACCTCCATAACCACCCACCTCACCCACCAAACCCGCCTCCTCCACTCCCTCACCTTCCCCCTCCTCTCCCCGCTATCCCCGCCCCCCACCGAAGAAACAATCGACACCCTCCTCCCGATGCTCCTCACCCTGTCCGACCTCACCCCGCGCCCCTCCACCCCGGCCCTGCACTCGCTCTCTTCCATCCACGCCCTCACCACCGACCTCGTCCAGACTCTCAACTACCTCTCTGACACTTTACACATGTCGCGCCAGACGACCACCACCGCAACGCGCCGGCTCAAGAGCGCGAGGGACGTCGTGGCGGAGATGAGGCGGGATGAGGAACTGCGGGAGGAGGGGGAAAGGTGGTTGGATAAGGGGCAATGGGGGGAGAGGTTGGCGAGGAGGGAGTGCGCGGGCGTGTGTGGGGAGGTGGTGGGGGGTTTTGAGAGGGTTTGTGAAAGCTGGAGGGAGAGGTTGGTGGAGAGGTTGGGGGAGGAGGAGGTGCAGGGGTGATTTTTTTTGCTTTGTCTGTTTTGAAGAAGTTGGGAGGGGGGTTGTTTTGCTTTGCTTGTTTATGGGGGGTTGGTTGGTTGGTTCCATGGATGGGATGGGTGCATATACCGGTGTGTTGGCGATGATGAGGGAGGTAGTGATGGAATGGTACAGTACAGTATCACGATATACATATACCACTAGTGGCGTTTGGGAAGGAACAAGATGGGGGTATAAAGCGTTAGGGAGTGTTGATCCGACCTCCGACTTGGGTACCGAGGAAGCATAAACGCAGCGCGGAGGGGACAGACAGCCCCGTTGGGTGGATGGATGGATGGATGGGGTTGGCATAGAGTGGCAAAGATTAAACACAACTAGACCGGGGCGTTATCCAACACATCATTCATCATCATTCATCATGGTAATGGCTCAGGAATATGTCTTGAATTCGGGGTTCGTGGTCTGCTTCACTGTGGCTTGGTTCGCCGCTCTCACCACCGCTCGATCGGTCTCGTCGGTCTATATCCTTTCTCTCGAAGCAGATGCGAGGATGTAGGCCATAGGAGGCCAGCGAGTAAGAGTGACGGGCAAGTAAACAAACACCAAGATCAAATGCAAGATATGCCACCAGACCCATGCAAATAGTCATACGAGGGACAAAAAAAGTTTTTTTTTTTTTTTAAAAAAAAGAAAAAGGCAAAAGGCTCGCCTATTAGGCCCCCCCCCTCGCCGGTCGAGAGGAGGTAACAGGTTGCGAAAACCTCCTGTAATTCTTGTGGAAAAGAATTTTCGCTGCCTGGGAGTCGAACCCGCGACACTTCGGTTGCTGAAATCCCTCGCCGTGAGACCCTCGTCCCAAAGCCGCTTGACCACAGCGCCGATGCGCCTGCCGAAATGTGGTCCGTTGATTGGAATGAGGCGGCGAGAGTGGGAGTACGGGGGGGGTGGGGGGGGGGTGGTATGTATAAGGTGGGGGGAGCCTCAACACTCACCCCGACGAAAAGCTGAGAGCGCATCAAATCATCTATTCCACTTCTACACCACCATCTACAACAATTCTAACCCCTCCCCGGTCATCAATCAGAGTCATCCTCCGACCCCGACTCATCCGAGCCATCCTCCATGTCCTCATCCTCATCATCCTCCTCCTCTTCCTCCTCTTCATCCTCTTCGTCCGCCTTCAGCCCATAGTCGTCATAGAAATGCGACAGCGTCTGCACCTGCGTCTTGTACCCCGCCGTGGCAAGGGCTTTGACTATGTTCTGCGTCCTCGCTGTCAGTATGATTGCTCTTCCGCATATGAAACTCCCCTCCCCTTCCCATAAACCGGGGGATATCGACAGAAGAGAAATAAAAATGGGGGATGGGATAGTGGAGCGAAAGGAGGAAAGGGGCAAAAACTCACCTCCTCCATAATAGGCGCGCACGTCACCACGACATTACTCCTCCCCGGCTCAAACACCGGCAACACCACCTCCCTCATGACCTGCTTAATCTCCTCCTCGGTGACCTCCCTCACCCTCGCCAATATCTTCCTATTCCAACCCTGCTCCAACCCCCTCACCACGCCCACCACATAATTCTGCTGCGCGGCCGCCGCCATCGTCGCCTGCTCGTCCGCCGCCGCAAATACCACCCCACTGACGGCGCCCTCCACCAGATGCCGATCCAGCGGCACCTCTCCGCTCGCAAGCCGGGCGACGGTGACGCGGCTCGCCTCAATAGCTTTGCTCGCATCCGGCGAGCGATACACGCGGAACTGGATGTACCCCGCATCCACCTCGCGCGAGAAAGACACGCCGTAGGCGAGCCCGTTGCCGCGCACCGCGTTCCACAGCGGGCCCTCGACCGCCTCGAGGTAGCCCAGCGCGACGAGGTACGCCGGCAGGCGCGGGTCGGCGTAGGAGGAGAGGCCGGAGGCGGTGCTCACGCTGTAGGACGAGTCGAGGGTCGTCATGGGGATGACGACGCTCCCGAAGGCGCCGGGGGAGTGGCCCTCGGCGCTGAGCATGGCGTGGAGTTTGGTGATGGGGAGGAGGGCGGGCGTGGTGGGGTCGAGGGCGGGGTTGTTGGTTGTGAGGAGGTCCCAGGCGGCGACGGGATCGGAGAGGCGGGCGACGTCGGCGGTGACGAGGACGCGCATGTTGGAGAAGGTGAAGAGGGACTTGCGGAGCTCCTCGAACCAGCCGAGGACGGTGGCGGGGTCCTTGTCGATGAGTTTCTTGAGACGGCGGAGGTAGACGGCCTTGACGAGGGTGCGGCGCGCGGCGACGTACGACTCGGGCTTGAAGTGGATGGCCATGTCAACTTCCTGGGCCATGGCGCGGCCGTCGCGCTTGGCCTCGGGGATGTCAGCGAGGGCCTTGACGATGGCGGCCTTGATGCGGACAGGGTCGAAGATGATGTCGAACATGAGTGTGCGCAGCCAGCTGATGATGGTGGTGTACTTGTCGCGGTCGAGCTGGAACTGGATGGCCACGCCCTCCGAGTCGCCCAGGCGTGACGACGTGCTGATGTGGTAGCTGATGGTGTCCTTCTCGAGCTGCTTGACCACCTCCTCGAACTCGAGGCGCTTGCCGTCCCGTGTCACGGGCGAGTTGAAGAAGTTGTCGGCAAACAGCGGCAGCAGCGGCTTGTACTTCATCAAGGTCTGCGACACGCCGACGTGGACGGTGAGGTGCACAAAGTTGGTCGGCACGTCCTCGAACTGCACAAACAGCGGCAGGCCCTGGGGTGCCGCGTCGATGACCTTCTGGGCCGGGTTGTCCAGAACGCCCAGGTCGCGGGCCTTGCCGGACCGCGCCGTGGCCGACTCGATGAAGTGGATGGAGCCGGTGCCGGGAACGGGCCACTGGTCAAGCACCTCGGGCGGGATCGGCTTGTCGTTGTTCTTCTTGGCGAGGTCGAGCTTCTCCCGCAGCTGCTCGAGGCCTTCCTTCCCGAGCTCCTCCCTCCGCTTGGCCAGGCGGGCCTCCTCGTTCGCCTTGAGCGTGTTGGCGAGCTCCATCGACGGCTTGCCCAGGATGGAGACGTGGTGGGCGTCCGAGATCCACTTGCGCAGGAAATCCCTCCACTGGTCGTCGGTCCAGCCCTCGAGGACGTCGTACTCGCTCAGGGACTCGAGCTCCCTCAGGCTGGCGCCGCTGCGCTTTCCAAAGAGGTGGTCGGTGATGATGTTGTTGGCGTAGAAGGACTCGGAGCCCTCGGCGTGGAGCCGCACCTGGCGCTTCTCCCGCTGCAGGCACTCGTTGATGTAAGCCATGTCGAGCGGCTTGGAGGCGACGTCCTTAAGCAGCGAGAGCAGGCGCTGCTCGACAAAGGCGAGCTTCTCGGTGGCGACGCCGGTCGGCTGGAACCAGATGACCGAGTTCGGCCTGCTGTCCCACCAGTACGTGACCGAGCTGGCGAGCTGCTCCTTCTCGACCATGACGTTCTCAATGACCGACACGGATGACCCGCACAGGTAGGTCATGATGATGTTGACGGCCGTGGCCTCGATCACGTCGATGCAGCTTGGGCCGAAGAAGGCCACGACAATCTCGCCAGTCGACTCATCCTCCTCGGGGAACTCGACCGTCTCGACATACGTCTTCTCCAGGGGCGGGGGCTGGGCTGAGTCCACAAAGGGGCGCTTGAAGTCGGGGTTCGGGGGCGGAATGTCGTCCTTGATGCTCTCCTCGAAGTCGTCGAGGATCCTCAGGAGGTCATCGTGGTCGGCCTCACCGATGACGACGATGGCCAGGTTCTGGGGCTGGTACATGGCCTTGTGGAACTCTCGGATCCTCTGGGGGGTCAAGACCCGGAGGGCCTCCATCATGCCTCCCGTCTCGTACCGGAAGCCGATGTTCTCCGGATAGAGCAGGCGGCGGGCGCGGAGGTCCATGAGCTCGTTGCTGCTGTACTGCAGAGCCTGCATCTCGGAGTAGACGACGCCGGCGTCGTTGCCCTCGCCGTCGATGTGGTGGACCTCGGTCGTGCAGGCGTCGTCGGTGATATTGGGGAGGACGACGTGCTCCAGGTATACGGGCAGGATCTGGGCGAAGCCGTCCCAGCCGGCCGTCTCGAGGGTGTAGGCAGTGTGGTCGACGGCAGTCCAGGCATTCGTGTTGGAGTAGGCGCGGCCAGCGAGCTTGTCGAGCAGGCCCTTATATCTGTAGCTCTTGGACCCCATGAACACGAGGTGTTCGAGAGTGTGGGGGGCGCCCGAGTCGTCAAAGATCTCGGTGGCTAGGGTGAAGTAGCCGTTGATCTTGGGCCCCTTGCGGTCGGCCACGATGACCCGCATGCCGCTACGCTCCGACTCATACTGGGTGATGGTAGTGGGGGCATAGTCGGTGCGGAAGCTCTGGACCTTGCGGAACCGGGGCTTCTGGGTCTGGGTCGTCATGTTTGGGCCGGCCATGGTCTGCATGAGACCTTGGAGATAGCTGGGATGCGGTCAGTGGGGTGTCATGAAGAGGAAGGGAGGTTGGGTGGATGGGTGGATGGGTGGATGGGTGAGTGGATAGATGTATGAATCGTATCTCGATATCTTTATGTCGGCCTCCAGTTTTCTCTGGGCAGCCAGTCATACCCATAGTCCAAGGGCGTGTGCTGTGCCGAGGCAACAGCTATACATGTGGCGGTGACTCCGAGGAGCAGCAGCAGCCATGAGGCCGAGCTGCAACGAGGCATCTTGCCACGGCGTAGGGGATGCCCGCCAACGTCCTCCCAGTCCAGTGTGTGACAGCAGCAGTGAAAAAAGGAGGCGAGGGGACGGAGACGGAGATGGAGTTGGAGACGGAGACGGGGAGAAGGAGCACGAGCAGAGTGCCATGGGTGTCACAGCCTGGAAGCTGCTGTGGACAGCGGCAGAGCTCCAAGCATGAGCCTAGCCAATGCGAGGGGAGATAGCAGCAACAAGGCTGCTTGTTGTTGGACGGCAGGGAGAACCCGAGGAGGGGGGCTTGGGCTAGTCTCTGCGCGTGACGCTGACATACATACCCTGGGTTCGGGAGGGACCGCAACGAGTGCAGGCTGTCAGCAACCGGTCGCCGTGCTGCTTGGCTGGAGAGCCCGAGCAGGAGCCGGAAACCAATGGCGACTGGGGGATGGAGAAGCGAGGACAAAGACAAGAACAAGAAGCAGAAGCTTGTCTCGGGCGAGTCCCTTTCGGTTCCTGGCTTGTGTGTTTGCGGGGTTGGTGGTGTGCGGGCGGGAAAGTAAAACGGAGTTAAAAAAAGAAGGATCAAGGAGATTTCCTGAAGGAATGGAAAAGTTTGCCGGCAGTTGGGAGCAGATATGGCATCAACACACACTCTCTCGCTGGTCTCAGCGGGCGGTGAATGTACTTTGTAGAATGGTATCTGGCCAGCTCGATTTGGAGGGGCAGCTCGCTCTGCTTGGGTTGGGGGAACAAGACCCCGCCGTCTGAGCTACGACGCGGCTTGGGGGCCTGGCAGGGGTCGCAAATGGGCTGGCGTCCAACAGCCCCAGCAGCCACCCTCCACCTCGAGACAGCCTCCGATTGGTCAGGTCGCAGTTCACTAGGCACGAGAGGCATACACCGGACGAACAGCTGCCATGTTTGTGGTGCTTGACGGCAGGACAGAGTAGTACGCCAGAGACGTGCATGACGGTGCAGGCTACCACATCACAGCAAACTTCACAATAGAGACACCAAGCGTCATGGACAGCAGGGAACCAAGGCAACCGCGAGGTCGATTCTGGTCTAGACAGCTGGCCCGTCTGTGGGCAAAAGCTGGAGACGATATCTGCCAGGGCCACGCCCTCAGTACCGTAAATTCCTCCCCAGAATCCGTCACTCGCCCCCTCGGCGTCCTCCTCGGTGCCACTCCAAGAAGCGACGGGCGCTTAGTGGGCACGGCGAGACTCGGCGATGACGCGGTTCATGTCCTCAACCTTCGCCTTGGCGCGGCCGAAGGTGCCGAGCTGCAGAGGGTCAGCTGTTGTCCAGAGTATTGCTAGCGATTGAGTGTTCCTACCTTCTTCTTGGCGAGCTTGCGGGCGCGCTTGTCCTTGCTGTTGCGCAGCAGTTCGATGATGCGGCGCTCATAGGGGGCGAGACTGTGCGACCCTGAGTTAGAACCACCCCATCCACCATGTATGCCAAGCACCAACGTAGGCGGGAAAGGGAAAACGTACCCGGCAACCTCCTTGACGAGGTCGCGGACAAAGGCGGTCCTCTTGCTGAGGTGGCCCTTGGTGCGGCTCACGCGCGGCTTGCTGACGCGGGCGGTGGTCTTCTGTATTCGGGGGAGAACGAGCGGACATAAGTCAGCCAGAGTCCATCATCCGCGGTTATGCTTCGATGTATCCCCGAGAGGATGAAGCACGTGCGGAGATCCTCCACGAGGTGAGACAAGAAGGCTATCTTACGTGGCCCTTGTTGAGACCCTGTGAAGCAGCGAGTTAGCATTTTCGCGATCCCCAGATAAAATTCCGCCAGAGCCGTTCGAGGAGCGATTGCGAGACGGCGGGATCGCGCAACGTCGAGCATCCGGCGGGGGAATTGATGTAGACTTACGGCGGCCAGGCCGGTGCGGGGAGTCTCCTTCTTGGAAGCCGACATGGTGACTGGTGATGCCGCAATGGTTGTCGTCGTGACGCTGAGCGAGAGGAAACGAGAGGTAAAAAAACGGAAATCAGTTTTGTGGGCAGGGCAAATGTTCGCTGTGCGCAGGTGGGTCCGTGACACCAGCTGGCGCCAACTGCAGCGTTGTGGAGGTTAGTCCAGCGCTGTGGAGCCTGCTGCAGGCCGTGGGTCGGAGACAGGGGTTGGGGGCTTGGGTGCCGTTCTGGAGCTTTTGGCGGCTTCCAATTGGCGACAGCTTCAAGACAAGGACACTCACGCCAGGAGCTTGTTGTACCCAGCGCGCAGTGGAAGAGACAGGACACGAGGTTGACGGCCGACGACAAGGACCAGGAGCTGCCTCTTCTAAACGCGAAACTCGACACAGACCGATCCCGTCCTGCCCTCGACCGACCGAGCCCGGCAGACGATCGAACACTGAGGCACTGAGGGGGAGCTTGGTTGGTGCCATCAAGTCCACTTCGACAGACACGCCAGCCGCATCTCGAACCTCGATCCTCGATCCTGGATCCTCGAACAAACCGCCCATCCACCGTCCGCGCCATGGCTGCCGCAGAGCCACCCCCCGCCCAGCTGGCCCAGGCGCTCGTCGACTTCTCGGTCCACGGCTCGTTCCCCGAAGACAGCGTCTCGAAGCTGCCCCTCGACGCCGCATCCCTCCCCGTCGCCATCAAGGCCCTAGCAGACGCCAAGGCAAAGCTCCAGGTACGCCGCCCACCCACACACCACCAGCCCAGAGCTGGCACCCTTTGCTAAGCCCTGTTGTGCCCGGGCAGGCAGAGATACACGCCATCAACGAAGAGACCGCCGACGGCGTGCGCACATGGCAAGCGAATGCCCAGTCCATCCAGGACGACATCCTCCGCTCTAAGGCCCTCGCCGCCGCCATCGTCAAGGCCTCCGAGGCCCCCACCGTGCCGGGGCACACCGTCGATGAGATTGAGGCCAAGGCCGACTTCCTGATCCGCGAGCTTAACTACAACAGCCAGGTGAAGGAGGCCCTCAGGGGGATCCGGACAGTGAACCGCACCCTGGACGAGGTGGAACAGGCCCGCGATGAGCGTCGCATCCTGGACGCCCTGCATCTCCTCGAAAGTGAGCGATATTCTTCCCGGTCGGCTGAGCCCTGCTGACCCTGCTCAGAATCATGGACCGAACTGGACAAGATCTCGGTGAGCAGGTCTTGTCGTGCCATCCGGCTCCTCGACATCCGCGCCTTCGAGCTCAAGTCGGACGTCCACCAAGTCTTTGACCACGTGTGGAACGCGCTCATCAATGTCGACATCAAGAACCAAAGAGTCTCGATAAGCAGCACTCGGGAAGGTATGCGCACCGTTGTGTGACTTGGGACCGCCCATGTTCTGACAAGCCCAGATGAGACCATGAGCCTTGAAGACGCCGTGATCGGGCTGAAGGCTTACAAAGAGGTCGACCAACGGACGAGCCGGCTCTGGCAAGACATCAACCAAGCCGTCCTCCTCCCGAGGCTGGATCTTGCCGCTGACACCGTACCGGGAATCCATACCGAAGACGTGAGTGGCCCGATCCCCTGTCTAGAGTGTCGTAATAACCCCCAATTCAGGGCGCCCTCGAAATCCGAGGCTCGACCGACAAGTCTATTCCTTCATTATTCGCAGACCTCGAGCGTGTCTTTTCCTTCCTGGTCCAACGGCTGCCTCCCGACCTAGTTGAAACCATCTCGTCCACTCTGTTGCCCGAAACGATGGACAAGATCACGAGCGTCTGGCTTGACTCCGTCGTGCCGTCCTCGCTCCAAGACATGAATCATTTCCAAGACGTCATCGCCGCGACCAAGGACTTTGCCGCCCGGCTCGCCGCCATGGGATTCTCGAACCTCGGCGCCCTGCAAGAATGGACTGAGAATGCTCCGAGGGTGTGGCTCTCCAAGTGCAGGGAAGCGGCGCTAGACTCCGTCCGGGTCAAGCTGTCTGGCGGGCTAGGCGCGCCGACCCGCGTGGAAAAGGTCGAGAAGCAGATGGTATCGCAGTCAGAGGGGAAACAGCTGGTTGCCAGCGGCGCCACGGCCTCGGCTGATGACCATGGCTGGGGTGCGTGGGATGACGGCGACCAGGCGGTCCCTGAGGAGACAAACGGCGGAGCCGATGAGCCGCCGGAGGGTGACGATGACGGCACTGATGCATGGGGGTGGGGCGAGGAGGGGGGCCAGGAGGAGGTTGCGCCGGAGGAGTCCAAGGAGGAGCCCAAAGAGGAGCCCAAGGAGGTACCGAAAGAGGAACCTAACGAAAGCAAGCCTGACGACGACGAGGAAGACCCCTCAGAAGCTTGGGGATGGGGTGATGAAGCCGCCGACGAGGTGCCCGAAGTTCCGGAACCACCCAAAACATCACAACCAGAGCCCCAGACCAGGGAGCTGGTACTGAAGGAGACGTACAGCATCTCCTCACTGCCGCAACCGGTCCTGGACCTCATCTTCGCCATCATGGAGGACGGGGCCACATTAACACAAGACACCTACGCCGGCAGCCCTGTAGCCGCCCAAGTCGCAGGCCTCTTCAGTCTTCCCACCCTAGCCCTGGCCGTGTTCAGGGCCGTCTCGCCTTACTACTACGGCCCCGAAATCGGCGGCAACATGTACGTCCAACCCCCTTACCACCCTCACCACCCTCATACCAACTAACCAAACACAGGTACCTCTACAACGACTCCGTCTACCTCGCCGAGCGCCTCGCCGACTTTGCCTCCGCCTGGAAGCAGCGCGCCGGCATCAGCCCGCGCGCGCAAGCTATGCTCCGCCTCGACAACGACATCAAAGCCCTCCACGCCTTCGCCAACCGCACCTACACCAACGAGCTCACCATCCAAAAAACCATCCTCCGCGACCTTCTTGGCGGTTCGTTCCCCGGCTCCCCGCCCCCTTTTTTACCCCCCACCTAACCCATCCCCCCAGGCTCCCAAAACCTAATCCACACCGACGACACCTCCGCCTCGCTCTCCTCCGCCATCTCCCGCGTCCACTCCCTCGCCACTGCGTGGGAGGACGTCCTCGCGCGCTCGGTCTGGCAGCAGGCGGTGGGCGCGCTGGCCGACGCCGTTGCCGGGAAAGTCGTCAGCGACGTGATGGAATTGCCATCGATCGGGCAGGATGAGGCGTACGAGATCGCGGCGCTGATTGCCAAGGTGGAAGAGCTGGATGAGTTGTTCTTGCCGAGTCGGTTTGGGGTTGGGGAGGGGAAGGGGAAGGAAGAGGAGGTGCCCATGACGGCGCAGTTTGCGGGCGGGTGGCTGAGGATGAAGTATCTGAGTGAGGTGCTGCAGAGTAATTTGGCGGAGGTGAGGTTTTTGTGGGCGGAGGGGGAGTTGAGTCTGTATTTTACGCCGGAGGAGGTGGTGGATTTGGTGTTGGTCAGCTTTGAGGATAATCCGAGGACGAAGGAGGCGATCAGGGAGATTAGGGGGAATGTGAGGCCGTTGGGGGAGGGGAGGTGAGGGGGTTGGATTGGGAGGGTTGGATAGATGGTATGGCTTGAGGGGGTGAGAAGAGCGGCGCGGTATCGTGCAATGCATTCTGCTTGTGGTTCGGATTTGGAGTGGGTTTGGTGTTTTGCTTTGCAGTGTGTCCAAAAGGGGTGAGGGAGCTGGAATTTGGCTTGGCTCGTGATTGTTTACTTGCCCCTGAGCACAATTGGTGTTGAACTCGGAACTATCGAGGAGACGCCTGTCAATGACGCTCTACACTACACCACACCCAAAAGAACATCCCCGGGACCACCCTCAATCCACCCAATAACCCCCCAGATTCATGCAAATGCCCCGTGTTGGGAGACAGACACACCACACATACCCAAGCCCAACTCCAGAACCATGGAAACCACCCAACCCGACCCGATGTGATGGACCGCCTCCCACCCACCACCCAGATCCCAAGCACAATAATCCATGTAGCAAGTCACCGAACAAATGGAACAAGTCAAAAAACACCAATTGCAATGACCACCCAACGACAATGCGAGCCCCTCTCCCGTCCCTTCGCCCTCACCAGCGGCGCCCCCAAGCGCCATGGGACAGGGACAGTCAGAGAGGGCGATACATAACACCACATCAGAAAACAGGATCATCAACGGCATTTCTTCTGAACGGGATGGATAGATAGATAGATAGATGCATGGATGGATGGGGTCATGACAAAACCAACACCAACAACAAAAAACGCCGCCCAGTTGTACCCGTGCCCGCCCAACCAAATCTCATGCCACCACCAACTCATGACACCCCTTGCCGAGTTTAAAAGAACCATGCATGATCAAGAGGCCGACTGGCAGCCCAAGCAAAAACACAACGACGAGAGGAGAGCAAAAGATAAAACCATAATGATCTCCATGCATGCATGCAAGTAAGCCCAGCCCTTATCCCACCATCCATAGTCCATGCATGCAAAGCCCATACTCCATCGAATCCATCCCACGCCCAAAAATAGGTATGAATACACGACGCTTGACCACATGCAGCCCGTCCCCTCCCTCTCCAACCAACAAAAAAAACACAAGAAGACGAAAAAATAAGAGGAAAACAAAAGTCCCAATGCCTTTCCATGTTTATGCTCCCTAGTATCCCGCCATCCCAGTTTTGTCCCTGCGTGTAATGGAAAAAAAGAGAAGCCAGCGCCGCTCCTCTCCCCCACTCTCCCTTTCTCGAGGAGGGGGGAAGGAGGAGCCAGGTGAATGGGGGGACTCTAACCATCCCCAGCTGGTAATGCCACCGCAACAGCCGCCAAATAAATGCCCGCCTCTCTCGAAGAGAAGGTAACCATGACAAGAAGAAAACCCCTGTTCGTTCAAACGAGAGGGACAGAATCAGAATCTGTAAGAAACGAAAGCCCGAAACCATCATGATGAAACCAACAACAACCCAACCAACAAACCCCTCCTTTTTTCTTGTGACTTCTTCTTGTTTCCCTGCCCGTCTATATCCCTCGCGCCAGTTCATAACAAAAAGTCGTGACAATGAAAAACAAGATGCGCAAGCCTCGCAATGCGGGTATCATAAAAAGGGCCCATCCGATCAAGGACGGACAAAAAAAGAAGAAGAAAAGAGTAGTCGCCAGGACGTGTCGACGGTGCAGTGCATGCAAATTCCCCGCTGAGAGGGTGATGATGATGCCCCTCCACCCTGTTTCCGCACTCCCAAAAACGCCTCTGGTGGTCATGAGAGAGAAAGAGGAAAAAGGAAAAAAAGGAAATCTGATGATGCCGTGTTCGCCGCGGCCCATCCGCCCGAGGAGGGGGACGAGGTCGATAAAAAATACGCTCGGCCGCGAACTCTGAAAAATGGCGTGGGAAATTCCGACAAAAAAAAAACTCCGGAAAATATGCTGCATGTGTTGTTGGTACATCCCCAGAACCAGACTGGTCAGGTCCGGCCGCTGTCCATGCTGGACTTGGGGCTCGTGTTGGCAAACACGTTCTTGCCGATGGTCTTGAGCTTGCTGCCGCCGTTCTTGGGGGCGTCCTCCTGGTACGACACCATGATGTCCGTCACGGGGCCCTTCTTGACGCGGCAGAAGAGAGTCGAGAACAGGAAGCGCTCGCCCTTGTGGTTGTAGAGCGGGATCGTGCGGTAGCCCTGCTTGAGGTTGCTGAGCTTGGCCGTAAAGGTCGAAAACGGCGCCGCCTTGTCGTTGTAGCCCTTGTCGGCCAGCTTGATGCTGAAGCGCACGAAGACGAGGTCCGGGTACTTGGTGGTGACGTCGAAGGAGCACGTGTGGTTGAACTCGGGGTTAAAGCCGTTGTTGGAGGCGATCCGGGTGCGCTGCTTGAGCTGCATCTGCTGGGCGGCCGCGTACATGGCCGCGTCAGACTTGTTGCGCTTGTCGTCCGCCATCAGCACCTCGACCTCGACGTAGGGGTCAAGCGTGCGCTTCTCGCCCAGGTTCCAGGGCCGCATCAGCTGCTGCGCCGAGACGACCTCGATCTCGAAGGCCACCTTCTTCCGCGGGCGCTTGCCGACGCACTCGTCGGGCGACAGGTTGGGCATCAGCTGGATCTGCCGGCCCTCGAGCGGCTTGAGGACATAGCCCGACTGGGCGGTGCCGCCGTCGAACATGGCCTGGTTCAACTGCATCCCCGTGTCGAAGGTCTGCCAGTTGAGAGCCGCCATCTGCACCCCACGCTTCCAATAAAGGAGGGGATCGAAGTTGCTCGACGAGATGCGGCCGCCGTTGGGGTAGACGCGCATCAGGTGGCGCATGTTGTGGCGGTACATGGCGCGCCTGGCCTCGCCCGGCTGGTTCTTGTCGGCAAACGTCTTCTCCTTGAAGGAGAAGATGTGGTTGAACTTCTTGGCGTCGGGGGTGTCGAAGCCGTCAAAGTGGATGCCCATGCAGTAGACGCCCAGGTCGCCTAGGGTGGGGTGGATTTTGCTGTTGACCTTCTTGGCCGAGGTCGCGTCGCCTTCGCTGTCGCACTCACTAGGGCTGCTGCTGGTAGGCTCGTGGATCAGGCCTTCGGTGATGGTGTTGATCTGCCGGTTGGACCGGTTGGCGGGCGTCGGGCTGAGGAGGGGGCTCGACGGGGCCGGAACGGGCATGTTCTCCATGGCCAGGGCGCGCTGGTACGGCGACGGCATGCTGTTTCCGCGGCGGCGACCGGTCCGCTCGACGTTCCTGACAGACTCGTCCGACTTCTTGACCTTGATAAGGATGCGGTCCATGAGCTCCGAGGGCGACGGCAGGCGGTCCGACGAGGGGTCGAGAGGCGTCCGCACGAGCTTGTCGCCAAAGATGTCGATCATGATCTTGGCCATGTTGATCTGCGTCTTGGGCTGGCAGCGCACCTCGAGCGAGATCCACAGGGGGAAGTGCGACTTGACAAAGGCGTACTTGTTGACCGTTTTGATGACCTCGAGGAACGAGATGCTGGTAGTGAGCGTGTGGCCGTGGGTCACGATGGGCTGGAAGTCCTCGCCGTCCCAGCAGTCGATCTCGACGCAGCGGCAGCCGCGCATGAGGGCCGAGATGTAGCCCTCGTGGCTCGAGATGCTGGCGACCTGGCGGCCGATCAGGTACGTGTTGTGCGAGCTTGAGATGTAGTACTCGTTCATGGGCCGGTCCAGCACGTAGTCCTGGGGCTCCCTGGGAATGACCTCGTTTGACGTGGACGTGAGGAAGCTGGCAAAGGCCGATTCGGACAGGGTCAGGCCGTCTTCCTGCGACTTTTCCGTGTCTCTCGGCTTGCCCTTGCGGGCGAACCGGACAAAGGTGTTGTCCCAGCTGGCCATGTTGTCGTCGACGTTCTCGCGCTGCACGTCTCTCAGGAAGTCGAAGAACTCGGCCCTCGTCATGCCGCTCTCGGTGTTCCTTGTGCGGGCTTGGTAGACGCTCCGGATGTCGGTGCGCGTCTTCATGAGACGGACGAACTCGAGGAATTCGCCAAAGTTGAGACGGGAGGCAGGAGTCCGGGTGGGCGGCGGCACGTCATCGGCGCTGGCGCGTCTGCCCTTGGCCATGTCGAACTTCCTGCGCAGCTCGTCGGGCGAAACGTGGATGTGCAGGCTGCGGCACACGCGCTCGACGCCGGCGAAATCGATGTGCTCGTCCTCGGCGACGCGCACCTTGCCCAGCTGCCTCTCCATCTCCATGCCCCAATATGCGCGGACGGCCTTGTCGTTGAACGACATGAGGCTGGTGGCGAAAGCCTGGCGGTGCTTGAAGATGGTCTCGAGGGCGGCGACCCACTGGTGGAACGAGTCGTCCGTGTCGGTGATGAGGTGCAGCAGCTTGATGTTGGTCTTGCCGGGGAGGGTGTAAATGAGCGAGAAGAAGCGCTGCTCGACGGATTCGGGGAGGGCGGCGTCGAGGCGGTACTGGCGGATGTCTTGGGCGGTGCGGATCTCCTTGATGTCGTCAATGTAGAGGTACTTGCTCCTGTCCCACCAGATCTTGGCCGCGTCGGGGTCGAGATACAGCGTGATCCTCTTGGTGCTCTTCTTCTTGGAGACCTTGGTCAGGCTCATGCCTTGGCGGAGGGCCGGGGGGATCAAGCCAAAGTCGTCGGGCGATGCCGACGATGACGGGGCCGAGGGGCCCGAGGGGGCCAAGGGACCAGCCGTCTCCTGGACAGCGCCGTCGTCGCCTGGGCGGTACTCGGGCGGGTCGTCGGCCTCGTTGTCCGAGCCGCTCTCGAAAGTGCTGACGGTCTCGAAGGATGCGTTCTGATTGCTCATGCTGCCTCTCCGGCGCATCACGCCCGGCCCGACGCTCCCGTCGCGGCTCCTTGGGTGGGTTGATGACGGGCGCCGGTTGGTGAAGACGGTGCGCATTGTGCGTGAGGCGCGGCGGACGATGCTCATGCCAACGGCCTCGCCCATTGCGGTCGTGCTGGGGCTCTTGAACGCAGGCTGGGTGAGGGAGGCGGTGCTTGTTCGCCTTGAGAGGTGGGTGACAGTCTGTTCGGGTTGCGGCTTGGCACTGATGGGCTCGGGGAGGCGAAAGGGCATGGTGATGGAGTCGGTGTCGTCCAGATCCTTGACGGAGCAGGTCTCGAGCGGCTCGGGGGAGTCCTGGATGGAGCTGCCGGTGGTCATGCCCGTGGCGATGGTCTCAACGGACTGGGTGGGCGAGCCCTGCCGGGAATCTGGCGAGATGGACACGGATGAGTGGCTGAGGGCCGAGGGCGGGACAACAACCAGCTGGGAGTGTGTCTGGGCGCCGAGGTCAGTCTTGACCTGGCTGCTGGAGCGCGCCCTACGCGTCTGGAGGGTCTCGGACGCCATGGTGGACATGGCGGGTGGTACGGGGCGGCTAAGGTTGAATGAGGCAGTCATGGTGTGTTGTGGGGTGGTGGAGAGAAAAAACAAGAGGCCCGGTCGGTCGGTCGTCTGTCGTCAGTCTGGTGGGCCGGGGCGTGGGCTTGGGGGAGTGGGGTGGGGCGCCACGGCCGGCTCTTGGGAGAGAAGAGGCAGTGAGGATTATATGGGACGAAGAGCCTTCCGCCTCATTTTCCAGGAGCTGTCTGATATTCGTGACCTCGGTTGCAGACGATGGGACAATGCGGGCAAGTTATAGCGACACGTCGTGCCCCCGGTAGAGAGGGGGATCCTGGGGAGGGACGGCGGTGTTGAGGAGGACGGAGAGTGTGAGAGGGTCCGGGTGGTGGAGGTGTGAGAGATGTAAGAGGTAGAGGAGGTGGTGGTTGGTGGTGGCCGGCCAGCACCGTGGATGCAGGAGGGCGATGGATGATGACCAGGTCGAAGTTGACGCGCGATCAGCAAGGCGCAGGGCGCAACCGAGCCAGTCGGCGTGTCGTCGTTGCGGCAGGTGGTATCTGCGGGTACAGGTACGAAGGGCAACCCAGGTACCGACATGTACGACTTGCTGCTGCGTCGATGCTCCGGGGGAGGATGGGCCGGGAATAGCCCGTGTGGTGACAGTCCTGGGGGGTGGGGGGGGGGGGGGGGGGGGGGGGGGGTGTCGCCCGCGGCAGACGATGAGGTGGCAGGCCGTATGCAAGTGGCCCTATTCGGGCAATTTCCAGGATGCCGGTTCTGGCTGCTTCTGGGAAAGGGGGTGCGTGTGGATGAGTGAGAGGGATGGTGTCCACAAAAACCAGGCGACGACGCAGCTGTTGGTGTATCCCGTTCTCCGTAAACGTGGGGACACAGCCGGGACTGCGTGGAAAATAAACAGAAAAAAAAAGAAGAGGAGGAGAAGGAATGCCAGACTCCACACAGGGGCAGTGACGGGGACTGTGACGATGCCGGAGAGCGAGGGCGAGGGCGAGTGAGGGAGAGACAAGGCAGAAGCCAGGCCCGCCGGGATTCGAACAACAAGAAGGCAACCGGCCGGGTCAGGTCAAGTCCTGACTGGCCTGCTGGTGGCCTGCTGGGTTGGTCTGTCTGTCTGTCTGTCTGAGACTGACTGGCCGACGACGAGGGCGTCTCGCTGGGTGCCGCGTCCGGGGCGTCGGAGGGTGCTCGAGGTGCAGCTGTGCTCGGGTGGCTGCGTGCTTGGCAGGACAGCCGAACAAATAATCTGCACCTTGTCTGCGTCGCGGGGCGCCGTGAAAGTGGACGAAAGGGGATCGAGGAGGCTCGGACCTGCAGAGTTTTGCACCGGCAGGGCAGAGCAACAACAACCCACAGGGCCCGCGTGGTGGTGGTGGTCCGCCGTGGTCCGCCGTGGCCCGTGGTTGTCCGTGGCGGTCGAGGACGAGGAGGCAGACAGGCGAGGGGTGAGCCGAGGGGGGCACAGGGGGAGGGCCAAGGCCGGGGTGGACTGGCGGCCTGGCTGAAGGGTGCTCCTGAGGCGCTGAGTGAGTGCCGAGTGAGTGCCTTGTGTGCTTGTTGTGTGCACTCATGTGCACTCTGTCGTTATAGGTCTGTGTCGACAACCAACAGCTCTGGCGTGTGCTGTGTATGCTGGACTGGGCTGGGTTGGGCTGGGTGCGGTGGTGGTGGGTATTGTATGGATGGGTCCCGTCCGGAAAGGGGGCGATGGTCAGGGAGGGGAGGGGAGCTGCTTTCGCTCGATCACGGGCGAGTCTTGCTCGCAAACTTTATTTCAGGACCGCAGTGGAGGAGGGCGAGTGGCCCTTTTGTCCCGCCACGTTCCAGAAACCAAGGCCCGGAAATAATCAATGGGGTCGACGGTGTGGGCGGCGCGGGAGTCATTGCCAGCATGCCAGGACAAGGGCGGTTGGGGCGGTTGGTGCTTGGTGCCAACCGGAGAGCGCGTGGTGGAGGGCGTGGGCGTGGGCAGCAGCAGCAGCAGCAGCATGGGCGACATGGGAGGCGTGGGCTTTGCTTGGGCATGGGCATGGATGGGGCATGGGATGGATGGAGGGACGGGTATGGGGGATCAATGGCATGGGCTGGCTGGCGTGCGTCGACGGGACTGGACTGGGATTGGCACGGGCGGGCTTGGGCTTGGGCGTGGGCGATCACCGAGAGCCTGGAAAACAAGCCAACAGTCAGAGGGACACAACCAAGGAAGCGCGAGGAACGGGGGAGCGAAAAATGAAAAATTGTGTCATCCGTATCCATCGTGTGTATCAGACCGATACACCATACGGACCCATACAAGAATTACACAGGTGGTAACCGCCCCCCAGTGCCGCCAGAGCCACCAGTGCCCAGCAGCCGAGCACCAACGGGCCCCAGCCTGTGTTCTTCGGCGCTTGGCAGAGGCAAACCCGCTGGGCAGGGCCAGTGAGAAAGCCGGGGCTGCGAGGGCTCTGAGGCCCTGAGCGGTTGGCGGGTTGGGCGCTGCCAGGCTCCCTCTCTCTGCCTTCCGTTTGGGGAATCGCGGCTGCGTGCAGACAGCCCCAGGCACCGCAGAGTCACTCAGCCCTCCCAGGCGGAGCCCCCGAGTCCGCGAATCCACCAGTCCACGAGTCTCCATAGTATCCCGCCTTTTCGTCTCTCGTCCAGTGGGAAATCCGAAAATCCTAAAATACCTGACTGTTGGCCCCTCACCGCACCTTTCCAGATCCACGTGCCGTCCGTGCAGCAGACGAAGCACACGAAGCACACGAAGCGATCCCTCTGCTCGGCTCCGCCCTCGGCGCGTGTCTCCCTCCCTCTCTTTCAACAACAGGCAGACTGCCCGACTTCCAAGGTTGATGGGCAGTGACAATCCCCCAACAGCAAAAAACCTGCCTCCTGTCTGCCAGCCCTGGCACAGGCCTCCCTGCCCGCCGCTGATCTGGGGATCTCGAAAGGGCGACCACGTCGATTGGGACGCCATGCACGGGGCGCCGAAAAGCAACACCGGCGCAAATTTTCGATGGGCACCAATCGGCGGAAGCTCCTGGTACAAACGGGGAGGACGGGGCCACGATGTGCTCGCTTGTCTGTGGGGTGAGGTCAGACTGCCCTAATCAGGAAAAGCTGCTTGCCAGATTATCCTGATTACCGGGAATCATGACAGCAAGTCTCCCGTATTATTACGCCCCATAACACGGTACCTGTGGACGGATCAGCCCCCGTCCCTATCATCGGGCACGCTCCTTCCCCACGACCAAGCCAGTTCCCCACCGCCCAGGCCAACAGTCCAGCGGTGGTGGAGGATGGGGAACGGGATGAGATCATGGGAGACCTCCACAGATACCTCCACAGACACCTCCACCAGACCGTGCTGGAATTTTCTGTGGGTCAAACTTTGGAGTCATCTAGCAAGCTCAGCAGTAGGAACGACGGGAAGCAGGAACAAGCGGGAGTCAAACGACCTCCCTTGGGCAGCAACATGCCCAAACGTCATGGATGGATGGTAAAAAAAAAAAAACCCCCCGGTTTCCAACCATGGAGATGCCAGGCGGCTGCCGACCAGCCCGGGCGGAAGATGGCGCCTCGGGCCCGCGAAGACCCTTCCTTTGTGTGCGCCCGACGGCTCTTCAAAGAACCCTGGTCGCGCGTCCAAACGCGAAGCGAAGAGCTCTGACGCCAGGATGAGGTTTGTTCCGCGTGGCCCAAAGTGGTGTCAAAGAGGATCCCATCCTTTCAACAACTTTTTCCAGCCATTTTCGAGCCGCAACAGGAGCCAACACTGCGAGCTGCTGCTGCTTCTGCTGCCGACCCTGTTGTTGGCGCCAACAGACGGACCAAGCTGGAGGTCGCTTGGAACCTCAAAATACAAAGAGGGAGGGAAGGGGGAGCGGACCCAGGCGGTTGGGTTGTCTTTTTGGGGATGCAGCCCTGTCTCTTCCCTGTCTCCCGCAGCAGCAAAAGCACCACTCCAGCAGCGCCTGGGCAGTCCGAATCGCCATCTCCCCGCACCCTGAATGCCGCCCACATGGCCAGGGGTTGCCGACGAGGTGTGCCCCTTGACATGCCGATACGACGATGAAGGAACCAGCCGCCCGTGCCGTGAAGCCGCCCGGCGAAACATTTTTAGGTCGGGGCCAAGAGCGAATACGCAAGTCCAAGCCCCAAAATGCCGTCGACATGGGTCAAACCAAGTCGTCGAGAGTTGGCAAGGCGCTTGTCTCGGGGACAAGGCGCAAGGAACCCGGCAACACGGCTCACCAACACCCCAACAGACAACACACAGAAGCACGGAGCGCTCCGACCAGGGGCAGCGCAAAATAGTTACATGCCTCCCTAGTTGGGTGTCACTATACTATGCCTTGTATTGTGTTACGGCAAATGTAATATTTTTCCAGGTACCTCTCTGGCTGGCTGGCTGGGCTCTCCAGGATCAGGGTCATCCTCCTGGCCCTTCAACGTCATGCACACTTCAAATGTCGTGCCAATACGAAGACCGGACGCGCCAGATTCAAACTTCTTATTTTTCCCCTAGAGATCGACGTGCGATGCGGCGGTCACATTCCAGGGGTTTTGTGAGTTGTGCCATTTCACCGACTCTTCCGATCCAAGCCACCCAACACCCAACCACGCGCCGCCGAGATCTGGATGAACCTGGCGGCTGGGTGAGATCCATCCCACACACAGACACACAGACAACACACAGAGCCTCTGCTCTGTCAAGTCTCGGCGCTTCTTTGTTCTCGCCAAACGGACCTATGCCTCGCCGCCGCGCATCATCATGGCGCATCGCATCCCACCAACCCGCACGACATGCATTGCATGCAGCAGGCAGCATGGCATCGCATGGCAGCGCATCGCACCACTGACCGTCCATCCTTTCTGATTCAGCCCCCCGAGTCGGCCGGGCCAAGCTGTTTGTGCGAAACGCCAGCGTGCTAGCCTGCCACGCGCCGTTGTGCCAGGCATGAAACAGGTACCCAACAACGTTGGATTCCATCGCATCACGCTCGACTGGCGCTGCTGCTCGAGATTGGAAGCTGTGTCTGCCAAATCCGGAGCATCGGAACACATCCTTTCCCAAACATGCTCTTTGCCATGCCTCGCCGTCGTCCTTCGGGAAGGGCACAGCCCATCTCGAAGCTGCAAGCGGTGGGCAGCAAGCAACAAGCAACGTCACTCTTGGAATGCGGGGCACCCTCTTTATCCAGGACGCGCCCTGATTGGCCGCCTGGGTCTGCTGTGCACCAGGGCGGACCAGAAAAGTGCATCACGCGGACAAGAAATCTCGGAGTTTGGCGCCAGTCATCCCTGGTTCGAGCGATAAAGACGACAGACAATTCAGGGCCTGTTATGCCAGGGGTCCGATCTTATCTCACCCCACCAATCCGTCTCAACCGCCACAGACCGCCGCACACCGCACACCGCACACCGCACACCGCAGCGACGAGCCGCCCTCGGCTGACCTGTTTCAAGCAATCCGGCTGCCGTCCCTGCTGGTCTGTCATCCCCTCCGCCATTGATGAATTTGCGGCACCTCAGACGCAGAGGGAAGACCTACATCTCGCACTGTGTCGCTGATGAAGCAGCACTGACACAGGAATACCATACCGTGCTTGCGTTGTCTCTTTTTGCGGAGGATCGCACGGGCGCGCGGCGCGCGGGTAAGGTTGGCACTAAGGGGGCCTGATACGAAGTCCCCAAGTCAACACCGCCTCCTGCAAGCCGAGGCGCGAGGGGGGCGCGCCAGACCGAACACCAATGGTGCCATGGTCCGCATTCGAAGGGCCGCTCAGCAAAAAAGTCGGGGGATTCATCCACGTGCTCTCCCGCGCCTCCCCCTTCTCCGAGAGTGAGCCCGAGCTGGGACTGACCCCCGTATGCACGAGGGACGGATGGTCGGATGGGTGGGCGGGAGTTGCCTACATGGTAACGATTTCGTCCGTACCCTCGAGGTGATACTTACACTGTACATCCGGATACACACACACAACACAGCATACCTTGTACCGACACCCCGGTGAAGCTCCGAGGGTGAAACGGCAAACCGGCAGCCGGGCAGATCTTCTCCAGGGCCCAGTACTAGCGCCCATCATGTGTCAGTGTCAGGGAGGGAGGGGGCCACGAATGCCAGGTTTCCCTTCTCGCCCTCCCCATCCCTACAGAGGCCGCCGCCGCCGTTGGATCCTGATCTGCCTTGTCGCGCCATCAGTCATCATCACGCCTGGAATGCCGACCACGGCGGCCACTCTGACGGTAAGCCCGGCGCGCGCTAAGTGGCTGTCTAAGCCGGAGCCCCACATCGGATCGGCGAGAAATTGCGTGGTTAGGCGCCGTTGCCCGGCCCCCTGGGCGCGTTTCACATCCAACTTTCCAGGGTCCCCGGCTTGGAAATGACGTTGTTGGTCTTGGGTGTCTTGTCTGTCCTAGACGACAGAGGTCGATTCGGTGCTAGTCCATCCCTTGAGCCCCTTTTTTTGGTCTGTAACCTGCTGCTCGGAGCAAACACCGGCATTCCCTCCACGTGAGTCGGGCATCGACGAAGCCGAGTTTATTACACGCAGGCGAGCAAACAAGACCACGTCCAACAACGACTACGACTCCGCCCCTCACCACCCACTAACTCTGAATTGCAGCCATTGACACCCACTACCCCCTTGCCTTATGAGATCCCTCGGTGCGACAAACCAAACCAACTCGACAACGGTTACTTCTCCTCTCGCAAAGTCGGCTCCGAGAGAGCGAACAAGCTGGTCCACAACTACGAAGGGCTTTTTTTAACCCCCCTCGTATACGACCCAGCACGGAACAACAAACTGCTTTCAGCTAGCCCCCGAACTCTTGCGCCTGCCCGCCCCCGGTTGTTTTGGCAGCAGCAGCAGCAGCAGCAGCAGCACTTCAATGCTCGCGTCGTACGGGCGTGGTGCCCACCCAGCCGCGTGCCGCCACCGCTGCTGTCGCATAATGCGGCGCCCGCCGGGATAGGATGTACGGCCGGAGCGGTAAGTAGGGAGGTAGAATACAAAGGGGTGCCAGGACGCAGCCCCCGTCCGCCGCCCGCCACACGACAACCTCGACGGGAAGGCCCGCCGCGTTGCGCCATAGCGACATTTCAGCCTGCAGGTCGAGGTACATACATACAGCGATCCATCCAGGACCTGTCCACGGTAGGTATTTTTCCCACCCCCTCCCCCTCCTCCCCTCAGAGCATGGGGGCATTGGCCGGCCGGCGGCGCTGGAGACGACAGAAAGGGGTGAGGACATGTCGGGACATGTGTGCGTCTGTGTGTGTGCTGCCCTCATCTCGCCATCTTCGCGAGACCAAGCTCCACTACCTCCACTGCCTCCACTCAAGAGCCAAGCGTGGTGGTGGCACCCCCGCGCCCGCCACGCGCGGAATATGCAAAGCAACTGCACATATCAGGAAGCCGGCCGCTCCCCGGGGGTCAAGGGTGGGTGCACCAGGTGGCTTTTTTTTTGCCCTTGATAATCTCCCTGGCGGCAGTTGCAGGGCTGCCTGCTCGAACCGCGGAGAGAATGCCGGCCGCCGGGCTGCATGTGGTGGGTGGGTGACGTTTTTTTGGGAGACATGGCGATGGCTTCGTGGCTGCCCCCCATCAGTCGAGATTCAACGCCAACGGAAACCCCCCAAAATATTTTGTTGGTTCAAACCCGTGGCCCACCCGCCCACACGCGGTTTTGATAGCCAACCCACCCCCACGACCTGTGTCTCTTCTGCTGCGACGCTGTCAAAGATTGTAACAGCGAAGCAGGCTTCGACTCGGCATTGCAACAAATTAAAAATACAACGGCACCAAGCCAAAGAGGGGATTCCGGCCCGTTCGGTTCAGAGAGGGGGGGAACACACATGGCGAGAGAGGGGGGTTTGGGTTACATCCACACAATTCATCAATTGGGGCTTCAAACCCCCGCAGAAGCAGCCCAGGTGCCGCCTGCAGAGGGCTCAATCCGGCCGAGGCGGGCTGGTCACGAGCAGGGTGTCGATGATGCCCTCCCCCCCCCTCCTCCCTTGCCCTCTGGCAGTCATGAATCTGCCTGCCTACGTGGCTGGCGCTGCCTCCTCCCTGAGCGATCTCGATTATGCACCATCCATGGCAATGGATGTTTTGCGTTTGTTGTTCGTATCGGTATCGGCACGCCATTGGTCAGAGGTGGCCTGGTCGGGGGATGGGGGAGGTTGTTGCTTGGGAGCCTCCGAGCTCTGTTGGGAAGCTCAGAAGGGGAAGGAAATTAAACCCTTGCCCTGCTGCTGATGTGACAGAGTGACAACAACAACCGTGCTCCAACCCAACCCCGCGACGACGCTCGGTTTTGGCTGGCACTTGTTGCTGCACATCATTTCCGTTGCAGCGAGCAAGGATCGACCGAGGATCACCCGCCGCGCTGGGGAGCTGGGGGAGGGAGGGGGCCCGGGTCCGGGGAGAGGAAACCCTGCTTGGTGTCAAGTCAAAACGAAACTGGTGCGACAGAGCGGGAAATCAACATCGAACCATCAATAAAAGGGATCAGAAAGCCGTGCTTGTCATGGCCAAATCCAAATCAAATTTCAAAGTTCCATGCTCGGCGCGAGTGCGCAAATTCATGGAAGCCAGTCAGGGAGGGAGCAGCCTGGGAGTTGACGCACGGGCATGCGATGACGACAGATAGGACCGTCCTTCGTTCCCCCCCCGACCATCCTCTCCACGAGAACGAAACAACGACACGGCGGCGGCGGAACCACCAGGGTCGGTCCTTGGCCATTCCCAGGCACACGGCGCGCTCCATGCCACACCCACCACCCACCACACCACACGCCATGCCATGGCCTCGGTGGTGGTGAGTGGCTGGCAGGGGGGCAGCAAGGGAATCAAGGCACCACGTTTCAGAGGCACATTGGGGCTTTCCAGCAAACCCCATCCATCCATTGGGGCAATCCCAACCATTCATCCCATCCAAGCCCCATGAAGCCCGCCCTGACTGAGTACCTAGCCCTCCCCCCCATCGCGGGCCATCCCCTCCCCTCCAATAACACGCGGACAGAGCTGAAAACCATGTTACCTACCTAACCAAGAAAGCGAGAACAATGGACGAGATGATAGGACTCGGGAAAAACGACAGCTCGGAATGAATTCGCTGGGATCGGATCGAATCCCTGGCAAAGTGAGCAGGGGAAGGTCTCCGCCTCCGCAAAAAGGACATCCCTGCTCAGCAAAAAAAACCAAACCCGCCAGTTCGGGCTTTGTCTCGGTTTTTTTGGGTGCTTGGCTGCTGCTTGGGACCCCTGCCACGTGCGGCTACGTCATAGTTGGTGGGTGGCCCCGCATTTTTTTTTCCGTTGGTTCTGGGGAATTTGGGTGGTTCGTGCTCGGCTCAGCCATGGGTGTTTGCTGAGGGAACGGAATTTCGAGGTCGAGGGAAGCAAATAACTAACAAAAATAAAAACATAAAAACTAAAAACAAAAAGGATTTCAATTCCTGCCCTGGCTCCATGGCCCCATCCTGACCCCGCCGGGTAATTGAGAATCAGACAGCAGCACGCACACACACCACTGCCTCTGAACGACCCGGCCAGCAGCAGCAACGATCCCCTTTTGCGGGGCAAGGAAGGAAGTTGCATCACAGGAAAGGGGGGTCAGGAGGTCATGTGCTGAATTCGCGACTTCCTCCCTTCCTCCCTTCCCACAAAAATAATACAACTTCTCGCTTGCGACGACCGCTTTTCGTCTCGACCCTACGACGTTGTGTTACACCAGCCCGCTTCCTCTCGCTCACCTTCCCCACACCTTGGCACTGTCCCC
Organism: Staphylotrichum tortipilum; assembly: GCA_033296695.1. Classification (NCBI taxonomy): domain Eukaryota; kingdom Fungi; phylum Ascomycota; class Sordariomycetes; order Sordariales; family Chaetomiaceae; genus Staphylotrichum; species Staphylotrichum tortipilum. The sequence goes on from MU855622.1 coordinate 32,667, forward strand.
CCGCCCGCAGTCCCCCATCCTCCGCTTTTTCTCGCCCTTCACCTTGGGACGAGCCCCGGCGGTCAATGTTACCAGATACATGCATAATCTGTATGTATGTACCTCTGGCAGGGCGGTGGGGAAGCGGGGGAGGGGGTGGAGGGGGTGAGGTGGGCTTTGAGGTTGTTAGTGAAGGCAGAGTTGATAACGTTGAGAAGGGGAGGGAACAACGATGCCAAGGCGGGGGTGCAAGGAGGGCATGGTGTTTGCAAAGAAGGAGACTGGCTAGCGGGTGAGAGTTTAGCGGGCCCCACCCATGTCCCTGTGCCTGGCAGCCGTTGCAGGCCACTGCCCGTCCCTGTGCTGTGTTCCTGATTCAGATCTCACCCACCCCACCACCAACCGGAACACCTTGTTGGGCAGGTGTGCCCTCTCGACCAGCAGGTGGCGATTGTTGACAGCAAACGACTCGTTGGTCTGTCTCAGCATCGCGCCTTTTTTCCCGATTCCGCATTATGCCTGCTGCGTCCCTTCAGCTGTGTCAGTCGGCGCAGAGGCCTCGGCGCCACTGCGGGCAGACGGTGGCGACGACGTCGAGAGAAGTCCCAACGCACGGGCGAGCAGCCCGTCATTAAGGAGCACACTCATGCAGACGCCGTCTGGTATGGACGGGTAGGCACGAGTTGGCTGCACAGCGATGCGATGCGATGTTGTACAAGTACTCCGTACACCGCAGGATGTATTCCGTACCAACACCGCCATGGCGGGACCTGAGACTTTCTAAGATGCGGGGTCAGGTCAGTGCTCTCCTCCCACCTTGTCTCCACCATCCCACCGCCAGATGGTCTTTTATTCAGCAAGACAGCAAGTTCAGACACGCCTGCGACCGGCGGCGATGGCACCATCCTAGGCCAAGCAGACCAGGCGGACCGCAATTGGCTGGGCGACGGGGATCGCGCCAGGAAAATGCGTTCCGGGAAATGGTTGCCCCTCATCGACGACCTCGGGCCCACGACCCACTCCCCGCCTTGATTTATCATCCTCGGGTCGATTTGAGGCCATCGCGAGCCTGCTGAGAATTCGGGGTTTCCCACTTGGGACGGCTATATAAGCGGAATAGACTCTCTCGTTGACAAACACTCTCCTCTGTATTCAGACTCATACCCGTGACCCAAAGCCAGAGGCAGACTGAGGGACCTTCTCATCCCTGACCCAACAACACCCTTCTTCACCTTCACCTAACCAACACCCACATCCCATCCACCATCTTCACCATGACGGTCTCCCAACCCGGCAAGCTCACCAAGAGCGCCCCCGCCCCCGGGACACCCTTCTACACACCCCAGCAGACCCCCGCGGCCGGCACTGCCCTCAACCCCAACGACCCCAACCTGCCCACCCTCTTCACGCCCATCAAGCTGCGCGGCCTGACCCTCCAGAACCGCTTCGTCGTCAGCCCCATGTGCACTTACTCGGCCGACGACGGCCACCTGACCGACTGGCACCTGGTGCACCTGGGCGCCTTTGCCCAGCGCGGCGCCGCCCTGACCATCGTCGAGGCCACCGCCGTCGTCCCCAACGGCCGCATCTCGCCCGAGGACAGCGGCCTGTGGCAGGACAGCCAGATTGCGCCCCTCAGGAGCGTCGTCGACTACGTTCACTCGCAGGGCCAGAAGATCGGCATCCAGCTCGCCCACGCCGGCCGGAAAGCCAGCACCCTCGCCCCCTGGCATGTTGCGGGCTTCACCCCGGGCGCGTCCGAGGTGGCAACCGCGGACATCGGCGGCTGGCCTGAGAACCTGTGGGCGCCCAGCCCCATCCCCTGGGACGAGGGCTACCCGATCCCCAAGGAGATGACGGTCGAGCAGATCGAGGGGCTGGTGCAGGCGTTTGCGGATGCCGCGAAGCGCGCTGTCCAGGCGGGCGTCGACACCATCGAGATTCATGGCGCGCATGGCTATGTAAGCACAACCCCAATCTACCTCATGAGAAAGGTCTAAAACCCAGAGGCTAACACTCTTCCCCAGCTCATCTCCGAATTCCTCTCCCCCATCTCCAACGTAAGCCCCCCCCCCCCCCCCCCCCCCCCCCCCCCCCCCCCCCCCCCCCCCCACCCGTCCCTAACCCCCCTTAGCAACGCACCGATCGCTACGGCGGCCCCCTCCCCAACCGCGCCCGCCTCCTCCTCTCCATCGTTTCCTCCATCCGCGCCGTCATTCCCCAAAGCATGCCCCTCCTCGTGCGCATCTCCGCCACCGAATGGATGGAATGGACCAACGCCCCCTCCTGGGATTTGGCGCAAAGCAAGCAGCTCGCCCTCCTCCTCGCCGACGCCGGCGTCGACCTCCTCGACGTCAGCTCCGCCGGCAACAACCCGCGCCAGCAGATCAAATTACAGCCGTACTACCAGGTGGACCTGGCGGCGGAGATCAGGGATGAACTGAAAAAGCAGGGGAGGAAGGGGATGGCGGTCGGCGCGGTGGGGATGGTGCGGGAGGCGGAGATGGCAAGGGATGTTGTGCAGGATGGGAGGGCGAGTAAGAGTAGTGGTGTGGAGGGGGAGAACGGGGAGTATGGCGCCGAGGCGAAAGCAGATTTGGTGTTTGTTGCGCGGCAGTTTTTGAGGGAGCCCGAGTTTGTGCTGAAGGCTGCTGCGCAGCTGGGGGTGGGCGTGGCGGCGCCGCTGCAGTATCGGAGGGCGCCGATTAAGATGAATAAGTTGTAGGCGTAGGCAGGTGGTGGGGTGGTTTCTGGTTGGTTTGGTTTTGTACAGCATATGTGGAGCGTTGCGTTTTGGAGATAGATACACCGGTTGTAAGGTGTTTAGGGGGAGGGGAGGTTAGAGGTGGCTTCGTGGACTACTAGACAGCAGAGAAACAGGAGTAGAGTCGTTCATCTCATTCAAGCACTGTCATGACCAACCGACAACCCAAAAGAGCCAGAGTATCCCAAGTATGCTTCCAACACCATGCATGGTATGTATGCCCTTCCAACGCCAACCATCCACCCATCCACCCTACGTATAATACCCCCCATCTCAAACCGCCGCCCCCTCAACCTTGCCTTCCTCCTTGGCCTTCTCCCGACGGACCACCTCGCTCTCCACGACGGACCTCACCAGCTGCAGCACCAGCTCCCTGCCTGTCGCGATGCTGTGCTCTGACGCGTCCGACGGCACGTGCAGGAACAGCACGCGCCGCTTCTCGCCGGCCTTGTACAGGTACGCCAGGCTCGAGAAGTAGATGAAGTCGCACATGTAGTGGCCCGCGTCTTCCGAGATGCGGAGGTCCATGTGTCTCTGGGGGAGGCCAGTCAGTTATGAACTGGATGGAGCGGGGGAAGGGATAAATTACCGGGCTGTGGCCCCTCCACCGGCGTAGCACGTCCTCCACATCGACGTCTGTCAGCAGTTCGGGGGGCATGCCCTCCCATATCCTGCCACCACCCGTCAGCAACCATGACATCTAACCCCCCTTGAAGGGATGGATGAAAATAAAAGCAAGAAACTCACCACCCTTCCCCAACCTCCTCCCGTGGCGCCGGCACCTCCCCGTCCACATCCCCCATGACATACCCGTCCCTATGCCCGCGCCGCTCAACCGCATAAAACAGCCTCGGTCCCGCCATGCCAATATGCAGCATCAGATCAATGGCGGGGTTTATTCCCCCTTCTTTCCCCTCCCCTTCTTGCACCCCCCCGCCTTTCCCATCCTCCCCCTTTCCATCCCCTCCCTCAACACCACTACCACCAGCGGAATCAATAGCCGCGCCCTCCCAGAGCCGGGGGACAACCCCCCGCACGGTCTCGTAATTCACCCGTATCGGCTTGTCGTGCACGACCAGCCGGACAGGCGGGATCGCTGGCGCAGCGGGTGGTGGTGGGTTGAACGGGGTCGGGATTGAGCTGGGTTTGCCGAGGGGTTGTTTGGTGCGCAGGGGGGGGAGCCAGGCGGGCAGGGAGCGGGCGATTTCCCAGGAGGGGTTGATGGGGTAGTCTTTTTTGAAGGGCTTTAGGGGGGTTAGTTGCGGTTTGTGGAATGGTATTGGGG
>MU855623.1:0-19008 GCA_033296695.1 Staphylotrichum tortipilum
CTTTTTACGTTGACCCCCCGCCAAGACTTTTTGACCCCCCGCGAGCTGCAACCTGCTCCTTTCCGCACCCAAACTTGGTGGGTCGGGGAGCTGACCCCGGACACAGGCGGCCGGACCCGTCTCTCTACTCCGTAGTGGGCGCCTCCAGCAGGTCGGGACTCGGCACAGCGCCAAGTGATGGATGAGGCTGAGCACAAGCCGTCGAGTTACATGGTGTGATCCCCATGCTTGGATGTTGAAGTTGAAATCTTGGCTCGGTCTCTTGGGCTCGCGCTTTTCCTCCCCGATCAGTTATGTCCCCGTGGTATGTCCTGCCTTCAACTCCCTTGGCCCCCTGATCTCCATGCCTTGATCGACGATCGCCGTCATCTGCCGATACCGGCAACATGCGCTTTCCGTACCTTTCACAGACGGCCGCCTGGCCTCTCGTGGTGATCCTTCTCGCCTCCCTCACCCCTCATTGCGCGGCCGCTACGCAAGACACCGGCGTGCTAGAAATCGACCTCGTCTTCCCACGCAACGAGACGTATGCGCCGACGGACCATCTCCCGATCGTTTTCGCCTTCCGCAACGCCTCTCTCGCGCGGTACCTCGACTTCCGCAAGATCTACTTCGGCCTCACCGGGCCCAGCAGCCCCGAATCCAAGTTCCGCTACGCCATCTCCTTCCACTCCATTGATCTCAACGCGGCCAACTGGACCGCCCACCCCTCCACCTACCACGCCTACACCTACCTCTCCAACTTCACCGCGCCCGGCAACTTCACCCTAGGCTGGCACTTCTCCTGGGGCCACTGCCACCTCCCCAACTTCACCTCCGCCTATGTCCCAGAGATGAGCGCCAGCGCCGACCTCGGCATCCGCATCGAACACGGCGGGCGGCCCGCCACCGACCTCGTGGCAGCCACCGCCAACACAACCACCTGCCTCCGCAACGGCGGCTTCGCCGTTAACGTCACCCGCACTATGTCCGTGCCCGAGTGGATCCAGGGGTTCACGTGGAAAAACGGCGATACGTGTGGGGTGGTTGACCCGGAGGAGAAGGTCGTGGCGGAGCCGTGCGCGGCGAGGATTGATGAGGTGGCTGCGGCGAGTATGGCGGCCGCGAGGGAGTGTCATATGGCGAATGCGACGGATGCGTGCTCGGCGGGGAGCGTGGTGGGGGGGCCGTTGGGAATGGGGGCGGTCGTGGCCGGGTGGTGGTGCATTGCGGCGGTGTTGGGGGCGGCGGGATTCCTGCTTGCTTGAGCAGTGTGGTGTTGATCTCGGTTCGTGGCAGTGGGCAAGGGCTCAGGGCTTGAGCTGCAGACACAAGAACCGCGCATGGTTGGCAACAAGACGATCTATCAACCACACCAGTCGCTGCTAACTACCCTGTCATGCCGACTCTCCGGTCTTCGCAGCCCGCCCTCAGCTGCTTCGAGGCTTATGGACCATGACAATGGAGCTGTCGCACGACGCTTCACAAGAGTGGTGAAAGGCAGGCAGGGACGTTGCCGCCTTAAATTCTGCGCTGGGGTGGCAGTTAAGAGTTCAGCTGCGCGTCAGCTGAGTCATGCTGAGCCGGAAACAGAACATCGTGTTCTCATCATAAGTATTCGGGCAAGATGTCTGAAGGTAGATCTGGCAAAATAGAACTTCTCCTAAGTGTCTGGTTCTTGGGGGTTAGGAATACTGGGGATGAAGTCATTAATCAGGGGACAAGTCATTAATCAGGGGACAAGTCATTAATCAGGGGACAAGTCATTAATCAGAGACAAGTTCATGTAACCGGACACAACCACACTAGCTGGGTATTTGCTCATCATCGTCGTCCGAATTGTGACCTTGGCCCCCACAGCAATAGGGAAGGAGAAATAGCATCCAAAGCTTTCATCGTGTGCCAGTTCAACCATTAACCTTCACTTGGTCGCCCTATCTTCGACTTGGCCTGTGGCCTGGACTTAACCTATTTGCTTGAGTGCTCCGGGTCTGGCGTTTCAATGATGTGTGCTTGCCTAATCATGTTAGTTAATGACAAAAATTAACAGAGAACTGTGAACTGGACTACGAAAACCGATCTTCACAGTGTAGGTGGAAAGAACACCAAGTATCATTAGCAGGGTAAGGAACAACAGACTCGCTGTCCAGGGAGTTATGATGTCTGTTTTAAGTACTGTGTGTACTGTGTGGCTTGGGACAATGGATTACCTACGGCTGGAGGTAGGAGGTTCCTGCCCTCTCAACATCCTGCTGTGTTGATGAGTTCTTGGTTGGCCGTTAATTTTCCGCAATTCCCAACAGAAGTTGTATGGTTTATCAAACACCGGAGACAGCAGGCACCCGCACCAGGGCAAAATCTGCCAGTACGTCTTCTCCATTTCAGGCATTTCCCCCATCCACATCTCCAACTCCAACAACACACCTGACATCCAACCAAGTGCCCTTGGACGATACGATCGCCATCTCGCAACCAATTTGTTAGAGAGGCCGAAATAAATGACAAAAGGGCGTTCCCGATTCCCAAGATGCGTGGCCACGGACGCGGGTCACGGGTCGCGGCTGCAACGACCGCCGGTCTTGAGCGATCGGCCTCTTGCCAACCCCCCCCCAACGGATCTGCCGCCTCCCGAGCGCCCGCGCCGGTTGCTCATCCCATCAGACGATCACGAGGATCCGGTTTCTTAAGGACTGCAGCAATAGGCGGTCGCCCACAACAGCCAAGTTCAGCGAATGTACCACATGAGCTGCCGCAATGGGCTCGACAACTTGGGAATCACGATGTGGACTTGGCTGACGCCGACAGCCCCAACCACTCTGAAGACAACGACGACCTCGGAGCAAGCAGAAGATCCCGGGTGCATTCTCAGCTGCCACGAACAATCCCATGCCCCCCTCAGCCCGCCCCGTTAGCCCTGATCGTCACGACACTTGGACGCAAGAGGACGAGGACAGGCTTGAGGCAGCCTGGCGGTCACATCCGCTCAAGACAGCCGTTGCCGAGAGGTGCCAAAACCTGACGGTGCACTCAGCCGAGTATGTGCTGTGGCGCAAAGCCGTGACCTTGATGAACTGCGCGCCCCACGACGTCATCTCGGCGGAAAGCAACATGGTGGTCGAACCTCAGCCAGCGACAGCCATCAACATAGTAGGGGGGTCCCAAGCTGCAACACGGTGGAGGACGCACGCCAGGCCCTGTGGTCGCCCACCTTTTGCAGGCTCCTGGACGCCCTCCTTCCCCATACGTTCTGGGATCAGGATCACCGCCTTCTCTCAGTCGCCATACAGTACACCGTCAAGTGCGCCGCCGACGACCACCAACGGTGGGAGCCGCGATGCGCCGCCGACAGTCTGTTCCTGCAGACTTTCTTCGACCTGATGAAACATAGAAACCCGGATGTCAGCCCCATCGAGATCCACACCAAAGTCCTAGTAAGAGGGAATGGCGAGGAGGTTGGGGATGGTGAACCAACCATCAAACGGATGGGAAATGTCAACGTACATGGGTGGTGATGAGAGGGATGTTTTGTTGCAACTAGATCTGCTTGTGAGAACTTTCGGGGAGCAATGGCACTGGCATGCTACTGGTTTTGATGGTGGCACATCCTGCTCCGGCTTTGGTAAACATAGGCGTCGCTTATTATTAATAGATAGTTATGCCCAAACACTGTATATTGCCTCCAGACTGGTTTCCATGCATGAACATGTCCAGATATGGCACTGCCCGTCCCGTTCATCCCCCATCTGCCCTGGTCTACTCTTCTCGCACCTTTCCGCATCAACGATATGTCCTCCAGATCCCACTCATGCATCCCTCTTCCTCTGTCTGCTTAGAGCAGAGCAACGGCTCCCAACATCCCCGCAATCCCAACAGCGGCCCAAGCAAGCCCCGTATCGCGGCTCCCAGTGTTGGCCCCCGCATCGCCGCCAGTAACGGCATCAGTCGGCGCCGGTCCAGTTGCGGTGGCGGAGGAGGAGGAAGCCGTGGTGGTAGACGAGGTGGAAGTGGACGAGACAGTTGTCTGGGTGGTAGGCCGCCCGGTCGAAAAGATCAGTGTGGCGATGTCGCTGCCCGTGTAGCTGCAACTGAAGCTCATTGTCCCCTCCACGGCCTCCGTGGTAAGGTTGAAGCAGGACCTGAGCTTCTCAATCTCGGCGCTGTGGGCGTCGGCCCACGAGGCGGCTGTCACTTGGTAGCTCGATGCGATGGCCGTCAGGCTTGACGGTAGCCCGTCGCAGCCGAGGAAGTCAATGTAGTCGAAGGGCGCCTGCGGCGCGTCGCTGAAGACCGAGGTATACATGGAGCTGCACACGGAGGGGTGAGCGTTGTGGGTGGTCGCGGGCTGGAAGGAAGTGGTGGTGGTGTCGCGGCGGTCGAGGGCGGCGCCCAGGGCTGCCATCTCCCGCACGGCTCTGGGGATAATCATGTCGGCCGAGGCCAGACTGGCCAGGCCGACGAGGAGAGTGTGGGAGAGCATCTCGTTTTTTGGCTCACGGGGTGAGGAAGATGGGACGGCGCGTCGAGGATGATGGACACGAGCTCGGGTTGGGAGTGTTCAGTTCAGGATTAAGTTATAGTTATCCATTTTTCAGACGGGACCACTTGGATAGCTTGCAGCGCTGGCACAGCACAACCCGAACTGCGTGGCCCTCGTGTCATGGTGAGTTGTTAGGTACTTTCTCCCCACGTATTTCGGGCGATTCAACGCTTTGGTGAGCCGTGAGGTCGGTCTTTTGCATTAGCGGCCCTTGTGTTCGTCGTTGGGTCGCAACGGCCAAGACGGCGAGAGGGGCATTCGAGCCGCCATGTGTATTCATTCGTCGACGGCTTGATATCCCACCAGATCCAGCAATGGGATGCCCTTGCGTCTATGGTACCGGCCCGCCATCGCCTTGGCTGCAGACGATCCGATCCTGCGAGGCCGCCTGTCAAGACTCAGCCGCGCTTCGAGACCCCTTGTGTTTGCTCCGCCACCATCGCTTGTGACCACATTGCGACGCATGCTTGCTCGTTTTGCGCAGTGAGTCTTTGCGCCTGACGCGTCACGGATGTAGAAACAATCCCAAGTCGGAGACGCTGAGACACTGACTTAGTACTAGGTAGGTACTTTCGGCTTCATCCTTCCTGCCAAGGCGCCAACTATTAAACGGCACTGTTCTCGGTTTTGTGTTTTTGCCGTGGTTCTTGTCTATGTCGTGGTCCCCGTTTCGTGGCTGGGGGCTGGGTGAGGTTCTTTGGAGGCCTCCCAACTACCGCTTCTTCAGCCAAAACGACCAGGGTATCAGCAGGGTGCATTCTCTTGACGAGAATTCCCAGCAGATTTCTCCAAACTGAAACCCCCCTCCCCAAAAGTCACGCGCCAATGAATCTTCAGTCATGGCATTTGGCATTGGACTGGCGGTTGTGAACGCAAGTTTGCTCCCCGAAGCCCAGCATCGCGTTTCCTCGCTGCGCCTCTCCCGCTTACTTAATTAATTATCCTTTGGCGCCTGCCGCTCCGCGACGTGGCCACCACGAAGAGAACCGGCAATAGTCCTGTTGAATAACTAACTAACTAGTTAGTTACATGATGTTGGTTCATTCATGACTTGCCGATTGCTGCGCCACCGGCCCGGGATGGCCCCACCGCGCGCTCACCGAGTCCTGCCTCGAGTATGTTGATGCGCTGATTCTTGTGCCGAGCTTCAATCTGTAACGGGCTGAGCCCTGCAGCGGCCTCGGTAACCCTTTGCCAACCTCCCGCATTCTACCTCCTCGGCACTGGATGCTCCAGCATTCCCACCCCTTGAAAGTACTCCCTGAGCCTCTCAACGTCGTCCATATCGACTACCGCGCCCACATACCCATCGGGGCGGACGACAGTACAGCAGCCCTTCTGTCTGTCCAGCTCCAACCGCTCGTGCACCCTCCCATGGCCCTCGAGCACGCTCTCAGCATCAGCAAACACGCGCCAGTAGTCGTATCCCTGATCGTCGCTCCACGGCCGGTACACCTCCTCCAGCTCGAGCAGCTCAACACGCTCACGCTCCGCGCAATGCACCACCAACACCTCAACAGGAACCCGCTGCCACGCGGCGTATTCTCTTCCGTCGTATGGAACAGTAAGCCGCCCAAGCCCTGCGTCACGATCCCCCAGAAACTTCCCCAGAGTCTGCAGTCTCGCCAACAACCGCGGCTCCGCGATATCCCCTGCAAAGACAATCACCCGGAACGCTCCCGTCGCCTGCATCCTCGTCTGGACCCGCGCCACCGTGCAGTCAGCCTGGTAGACGACCTGAAAGTTTAGCAGGCGCTTGCCCGGGACCAGGTCAGCCTTCAGCAAGCTCGGCCCAAGCTCGTCCAGGCCCCTGGGCAGCTGCACCGCGGGAGACTTTGGATACCGGATCGACAACCCCGTGGTAAACTTCATGGCGCGCAGAAACTCGGTATCAAACTGCGATGACGGCGCCGAGAACAGCTTTAGGTACCCCTTGTCAAAGGCAATGAGGTCCTGGGCGACCGGCCGCCGCTCCGCCTCATATGTACCTAGTAGCGCCTCCGGGGAGGAGAGCACGTGCCCCTGGAGCACCAGCCGTAGCTTCCACCCCAGATTATACGCGTCCTGGACTGACGTATTCATCCCTTGCCCTGCCTTGGGCGAATGGGTATGCACAGCATCACCAAGCAGGAACGCCCGCTCGTGGCAGCGCGAGAAGTGGCTCCCCACGCGCTGGCCCACGCGGTAGGCCGACCACCACGAGACGGCGCCGGCGTCGAGGCTGTACGGGGCAATGATCTCGCGCGCGGCCGCCATGATGCGGTCGAGGGTGAGCTCCTTGGGGTCGGGCAGGGCGCTGCCGCTCTCGACGGGGATGTACAGGCGGACTTCTCGGTCGTTGCGCGGGACGACGAGGATGGTCCCCTTCGCGGCGCGCAGGTAGCACACCCGCCGGATGTCGGGAAAGTTGGTCTTGGGGATGAAGTCGACCACGCCTTGGGGGGTTAGCAAGGTGGATGCTGTGGTGTGGGGGAGGACTAACCAAAGACTGAGTCGGTCAGGTCCCCTTCGAGGACAACGTCGAGTTGTTTCCGCAGCCAGCTGCGCGCTCCGTCGCACCCGGCGATGTATTTTGCGCGGATGGTTTCGCCATGGCTGGTGTCCTGAGCGGGTTAGCGCCGCACACACAACTGGACTCCAAGGTGAGCTTACATTTGTTGGTGCTTCTCCGTTGGACTCGTTCTCGCTGACGTGGGCGAGCGTGGCGATGATAGGGTAATCGTCGCCCAAGTGGGAGCAAGAATCGTCAATCTCGACTGAAGTCGGCCTCGTGCTGTATCTGATGGCAATGTTCTCGTGGGCCTTCAGATTCTGGAGCATGTAGTGTTCCACGCGTGCTGGTCTCGTCAGTGAGATCCAGTCAAGGAGTCAGTAACCACCTACACTGCTGCAATTGGGTCTCTCGAACGGTGCCCAGCTCGTCGACCTTGTCCTGGACGACTTGTTCTCTGACGATGCCACCGCCGTCCTCCCTCGGCCCCCAGATAGCAATCTCCTCGAGCCGCCACGACTCGGCGGTGATCTGAGGCCCGATGCCAAACGCGTCAAATATTTCGTTTGTCGTGCTCTTGAGGCCCTCGGCCTGACCACGGGGCGTGGGACCCGGCTTCTTGTCGACGAGGAGGACGCTGATGCTCGAATTGCGAAACCAATTGGCCAGCGCCAACCTGGTGACGCTGGGTCAGCTCAAGCAACAGTACATGGCAGCTTCCAATGCCTACCCGGCTGGCCCGGCGCCGATGATCAAGACGTCAACCGCCCTCGCTGTCTCCATCTTCTGCAGCACACACAACGATCAAGGAACGGTAGTGTCGACTGACGTCCGACAGCAGTGAGCAGCGATCTGATCGACCAAGCTGGGCAGGCCGGTACTCTGAGCATGCTCGAAGCTGGGAACATTCCCCGCCCTCTGCGGGTGGCTGCCGCAGGGCCGATATGCATTCTAACGCAGCCTGCCTCGTCCTGTGGTCTCCGGGCCACCGGCCGCTGTGCTGGCAGTATTGTGCATGTTGCTGCCTTGTTTGAGGAGGAGGGGTTGCAGGATGAGCTGAAGTTTGATTTTGTTGACATTGGAATACCGGTGCCGTGATACTGCATGCACGGGATAGAGGCGCAGGATCTGCAGACAACCTGGCGGCAACCCGACAGAAATTCCCCGCACGGATTCAACGATGGCGTGATCTACATTGACTCGTCGGCAGAGCGTCCTTAGCGTCCTTCGTTTTCGTTCCCCGGAGAATTTCTGCAGTTCGCAAAGTGGTTCGTCTGCCGAGTTCCCCCTCAGCCGGCAACATGTCTCACACGGCGCCATCCCGAGCGAGGGGCAGCCCGAATCGGGCAACCGCACGGCAACCGGCAGCGAAGGCGGCTGGCTGAGGACAAACAACGGGCCCTGGATGCTCGCATTAGTGCTGTTCCATGCCTGCAGGTGCTGTGAGGCGGCCTCGAATCGGAGCATCACGATTCCATCCGCGAGCCGCAGGGCCAGAAAGGCCGTTGCCCAGGCTGTCAACCGCCCTTGATCCGTCGACAGAGGGCCGACCATATTCCGTACGTCATGCCCTGTACGCCCCCAAGGCAATCTACAGAGTCCTTACTGTCCACAGCCACGCGTGTCAGCTCCCACTCGTCTGCAGCCAACTGACCCAGCTTGCTCTGACACCGGAATGCCATCCAGTGAGAGAATACCTTTCCTCCGTCGGAGTCCCTTCACCCCGGGGGCGGCAGAGGTCTCCAAGAATGCGTCTCCCCGGCGGGAAGCCATTCACTCAGCTCGATGCAATGCGGTGGGCTTGCATCACCGCGCCGCTGAGAGGAAAAACATCCATGGCACGCAGCACAGGCTTGGGCACATTGAACTCGGCAGTGAGGGGCACCTCCTCCTGTCCGGTACAAGGGACTAGAGCAGCAGACTTCAGAAGCCCGTGAATAGGAATAAATAGCCGGAGAGGTGTATCTCACCACCCACCCGTGACCAGTGGCGTAACCCTACAAGTCATCCAACAACTCGTTGAATCGACATCATGGCATCCATTCTTCTACCTAGTCAGCTGGACCCCCTCATCCGAGCACCAACTCGATCAACAACACCCCAACCGCCCCGGGCCGTCCCGCACCTCCACCCCACGGCCTCATCCGACACCAACATCATCAACATCCGCTCGTCCACGGAATGCCCGCTCGACAATCTCGGCACCGCCATCGTGGACGGCCTGAGCCAACCCCCAGGCTCCAAATCCCTCCCCGCCCTCCTCCTCTGGGACGAAAAGGGGCAGACCCTGTACGACGACCTCTTGACGTGGCCGGAGTACTACCCCTACCGTGTCGAAGCCGAGCTCCTGAACGACAAGATCGGCGACATCACTGCCACCATCGCCCTCTCCCGGGCCGACATCCTCGTCGAGCTCGGCGCCGGCAACATGTCCAAGTCATCTCTCTTCCTCTCCTCACTCGACAAGCGCCTGCACGCCCCACTGGTCTATTACGCTCTGGACGTCGACGGGGCGCAGCTTGAGCGATCGCTGGCGCAGCTCAAGCAGTGCACCACTCTCAAGTGGATCACAGTATGCGGTCTGTTGGGAACCTACGAGGACGGAGCGCGGTGGCTCGCGAGGCCGGAGCTGGCCGCGTTCAGGCGCACGCTGGTCTGGCTGGGCAACAGCATCACCAACTGCGAGGAGCAGGGGGCGAGCGAGCTGCTCGAGGCGTTTTCGAGGGATCCGGACACTGGGCGGCCGCAGAACCTGGCTGGGTTCCTGTTGTTGGTGGATGGATGTCAAGACGCGGCGCGGATCGAGCTCGCCTACGACGTCCCGAGCGGCAAGTCCAGGGGGTGGATTATGCACGCGCTTGAGGCTGCGCGCGAGCACCTCGGCGGGGATGGGGACAGCGATGTTGAAAGCCTCTTGGCCGACGGAAACTGGAGGTTTGAGGGCCGGTGGCACCCCGAAAGGCAGCGCTACGAGAATTACCTTGTTCCAACACGGCCCCTGATGGGCATCATCGGTGGACAACTGATTCGGCTCGACGAGGGCGAGCGCGTTGCCATGCTCGGGAGCGGCAAGTGGCCCGAGGCTACGGTGAGCGCCGTCGCCGCAAGGTCGGGTTTGGAGATCAAGAAGGCGTGGAGAAACGAGGAGTTCCAATACGGTGAGTCTGACATCGCACCTACAGTGGATGGAGTATGATGGTGGTCTAATCCAACTTCTCCCTGCCAGGTGCCTACTGGCTTCAGCCAATCATCCGGCGACATGACAGCGGCATCGACATTGCAGAGATGGGAGAATCAGGGAAGGAGTCAACCAAGCGGGAGTGATGAACTAGCTCGCCTGCCATGGCATGGAAACTGGACCTGACTGGAACTGGGATCCTCTGGCGTTTGGAATTCAGAAATCAGAATAAACAACCCTTTATCCCCAACCCTCATCTCTCCCCATCGCCATTGGCCCACCCCTTCCCCTCCTGCGGGACAGCATCCACCCTAGATGCAGGCAGCCGAGCCGTGTCTGCCCCCCTCTCAATATTGGGCCTTCTCTTCGGGCCGCAGGCGTCCGGTCAACAAAAGGCCTCGACTGAGAGCTGGGCGGCCGCCGATCACAGCCAAAACAGCTCGCATTGCAGATCCCGTGTAACAAAGGACGCAAAATGACCAGTCTGCCCTACGGGTGAGACCAAGCCCCAATCAATGTCGGCATCACGCCCACGCCGCCGCCAAATGCATTCCCCCGCCCGGGTTGGCGTGATATTGGCCGCGTCCAAGACTCTCGGCAGCAATGACCGCCTGAACTATTGACGAGTGACATATCCGAAGCTCAGGGGATAGTTATTGAAACCTTGTTTGTAAAGCAATGGTCTGCCTGCCACTGTGTGTTAGGTATGCGCTGTGCCGTGTCACAGTACATACTGGTCAGCAGAGTGTTGCGAGCAAGCGCGTGGAGCGGTTCGCAATGCCCGGGGCCGGCGGACTCAGCACCTTCACAACGTGTCGAGGTCTCTGAGAACCAGCAACTTGCAAACAACACATTACATTACCCAAGTCATCATGATCTGTACACTCCCCTCCACCATCCCAGCCAGCCTGGTCTTGCGCCAGGACGCATCCACATGCTCCTGCCATTCCACGTCACCCCCGCCCTTCACCCCTCCGCGGATGTGACAATCACCCCGACGGCTACGCCTCCTCGGCCTCTTCTTCCGCGCAGGCGGCATACCCCCGGCCCGCCGACTTCGGCCGGCTCCTTCGGGCCGACGCGGGCTTCCGCTCAGCCAGACCCTCGTGCATGACAAAACTGGCAAACAGCGCCACGCAGCTGAATAAAAGCGCGAACACTGCAACATCATCAGCATCAGTCCCACCCCATGACCAAAACAGCCCCAAGCTTAAACTTACACCACACATTCCCAAAACTCCTCGTATACGCCTCCAGCACCACCCTCGCCACCTCCTCGGGCAGCTCATTAATCCTCTCGAACCGCGACGTCACCTCCCGAATCACCTTCTCCACATCCGGCAGGCCCGCCAACCCCTCCCTCAGCGCGCGCTCCACAAACGTGCAAATCAGCGTCGACGCCGCGCTCACGCCCACCAAACTGCCCAGGTTGAGGCACATGTAGAAGCCCGACGTGCCGACAGCCACCTGGTAGGGCTCTAGCGCGGCGGTGAGCCCGATGAAGGCAGCCGAGAGGGACACGCCAAAGGCCATGCCGATGGGGAAGCCGTAGAGGGTCTCAGCCCAGCTGGTGGGACCCCGCCAGCGGAGGAAGACGGCCAGGAAGCTGAGCGAGCTGAGTGCTGTTGAGAGGAGGGTGACGAGGCGGTAGAGGCCGGTTCTAGGGGGGTTAGAATAGTGATAGCAACAATGGGAAGGGTGACATACCGCTTAATGGCAAACCCGCTGACTAAACTTCCCGCCACCGTCCCCAACGTGATCACAAGCAGCCTGATAGCCGCGCGCGAGCTGGTATCGCCCCCTGTAACGCGAAAGTATAGCGGTACGCTCGTGTATAGCGCCATCTGGGCGCCGGTCTGCAGGAACTGGATGGCGTAGGACGAGACCACGTTGCGTTTGGCCAACAGGCGCAGGGGAAAGATGGGCTCGCGCGCCCAGAAGCCCTCGACGAAGAAGAAGAGGGTCATGAAGACCAGCCAGCTGGACAGTGGAAACAGGGTGGAGGAGTCCTGGCCGAAGGTGTCCGGGCTGGCTTGGATTTGGTCGAGGAGGAGGAGCAGGGAGATGTTGGCAAGGCCGAGGGTGATGGAGCCGGAGAAGTCGATGCGTCTGAGCTTGGAGCGACGGGTGGCTTCTTGGGTTGGCTCAGTGTGAGTTTTGTTGGTGGGCGGGGCCGGGAAGGTCATCCTTTTCCAGATGTAGAGGGCGGCGAAGAGGTTGAAGGGGACTTGGATGAGGAGGGCCCTGGGCGAGTTAGCCATCGATACTCACTGACACACTCGGACAACATACCAACGCCAATGGGTTCTGTCGGCAATGAGTCCGCCGATGGATGGCCCCACGGCCCGGCCAACTTGGTTGACGGCGTAGGCGTAGCTCCGCCAGACGGCAACGTCGCGGAGGGGGACGAGGTCTGTGATAGTCAGCGATGGGCCTCGTGAATGCTCGTGGACAACTTACCGACGATGAGAGTCGAGATCAGGACAGTGATACCGGCATTCCCAATGCCGCAGATGCCTCTCCCAATGAGAAGGGCCGAGAATGATAAACCGGAGCCCCTGAGCGGAATGAGTAACAAGCCACACACTGGTAACCAAGGGAGCCAGACTCACGCAAGCAACCCACCGACGCAGTAAAAGATGTATGCCGCCAGCAGGAGCGGCTTTCTCCCATAGATGTCGCTGAGTTTACCGTACTGTCACATCGTCAGTCCTGCTCCAACCACTCCGTGACTCTGGAACATACCAAGGGCTGGACGGAAATGAGTCCCAGCAAGTAAGCCGTGATGATCCAGCTGGCCGAGTTCAGGCTGCCAAAGTTGGAGGCGATCTGGCGGAACATGGCCAGCAGGATAGCACTGTCCGAGTTGACCAAGAACACACCTGTCAGCCACGCGGTTAGTGTCGGTTAGCAACCCGATTTCTTCTAGACTCAACGTACCAAGTAGCAGGACCACATTCTTCCTCAACTGCGCGCTGTCCCTCTCCTGATGAGAACCGACTGTCGATGAGGGCGAGACGTCGCGGTCAGCGTGCGGCGGCGCGCTCTCATTGTCGTAGCCATGGCGAGCAGACGCCCTCCCAAGCAACGAGGTTCGCTCGCCGGCGGGTAGATGCTGGGGGTGCCTCTCTTCACCGGCCATAGCTGGGTCTCTTCAAGTCTTCTCTCTCTCCTGCGCAGGGTTGGCCGGATTGGGAGTCAGGTGCATATGCCGGCGCAGATTGTGCAGAAGGGGACCCAGGAGAGTGGACGTGGAGGGTCGCGAAGGGTCGCGGAAGAGGGTTTATGGATGGTGCCGCAGGTGAGGTCGGAGCTGGGCCCGAGGGCAGCCGCCAGAGGCTCAGACATTGTCACGATATCGGCGTGTACATGGCGGGTACGTGATGTCTCGCGGTTCTGGGCTGGACCCTCATGTGTCTCGCGGTTCCCTCGGCGCGTGGCGGTGTGGTTGGGCTGGGGGGAGGGAGGGGGGAGCGAGGGGGGAGGGCGCGCTCGCCATTGCGAGGCCATGTGTTGCTCGCCACACCACATACCTTCGCAGTCGAGAAAACAAAGATGGCGGCGATCCACAGTCTCGCGGCTGCGCGCCCCAGTCTTGCCCCCGGTCTGGCTCAGGTTGGCGTCGGGTTGGCCCGTGGAATGTTCCTCCAAATGTCCGAGACACACCAAGGGCAGGCCTTGATGGCTGGGTTGGGAGACTTTTGGAAATTGCGCGATGGATCGTAGAGCCCCAACCTATTGACGGCCAGACCAGGAAGCCGGAATGCACGAGTCGATGTCGGCAGGGCAGCAGATGATCGTCGGGATGGTTGGCGATCAATTTGGGTCGTCGCGGATTGGAAGTTGTGCGTTTTGGTTTGTATGTACATTGGGAATTTGCAGGAGCCAAGCAGGCAGCCGCCTGAAAGCGGTGGCGTTCACTGCAGTACAGAGCTCGTTGGACACGCCCAGTCCTTGTGCTCAGCCGCAGCCGCAGCCGCTCCAGCGCTGAAAGTGCTGCAATAGGCCTGGAGGGGAGCCCTCACAGGAGCCAATCGGATCAGTAACAGAACCCCGCTGCAGCAACTCGCCGCGCTGGATGCATCCTGATGCTGCGCCGATCTGCCGCACATCACCGACTTCTGCCGCCTGAGACGAGGGAAAACATCCCGAACTGGAACTTGGTCGACAAGCACGGTTCGCCATGGCCGGCTGCCTGCCGGGTCCTTGCTGCTCAGAAGTCAGGACTGACCGTGACACGGTTCAGTGTTGGGCGCAATGCAGGTCGACGATCCATCGATGCGAGCGATCGGATGGCGTCACGACTTCCCCCTCCTCACATCAACCCCTCCCTTCTCACTATCTGGTCACTCTGCAGCTCTCCCAGTGTCCGTATGCGTTGGGCCAGCACGGATCAGGCCGGACTGCATTTGTCGGCATACAAAATACACCTCGTTGAGCCGACGTTGGTCTCAAAGTAGCCCGTCTGCTGATTCTTCCTCCCTTCGCTCCCGTCCTCCCTCCCCCTCCTCAACCGTCCCACGGATCGTCGACCTGTCTCGAACCGCGGAATCCCGCCAATCGCCCATTTTCCAATTTCACCATCCAATCAGCAATGACAACCGCCGCTTTTGACACCTCCAGGGCGTACAAGCCGTGGGAGGTGGATGGCAAGTTTGTCTGTGCCCCCATCCCCCCCCTCCCCCGTCCCGCTTCCGGTGGCCACCCGCGAGACCTCCCCTCCCAGTGGCGCCGTGCTGACACCCCCATGTAGTTTGGCGACGGGCGAGAGGCCGCCCTGCTCGACTACGTCTACAGCCACCCGGACCTCGAACAGATCCGCGGCAACCCCGCCCGCGTCTGCGCCGCCATCGACGCCTTCGCCCAGGCCCACACCGGCCTGATCAACATCGGCGAGCTCAAGGGCGCCCTCGTCTGCGACACCATCGCCAAGCACAGGCCCGCCGTCATGCTCGAGCTGGGCGGCTACGTCGGCTACTCGGCCATCCTCTTCGGGAGCGCCGTCAAGCAGGCCGGCGGCGCCCGCTACTTTAGCGTCGAGAAGAACCCGCTGTTCGCCGCCGTCGCCGCTAGCCTTGCCGATCTCGCCGGCCTGCGGGACACGGTCCGCGTCGTGGTCGGCACCGGCGCCGAGGGCATCCAGCGGCTGTTCGACCAGGGCGCCCTCAGATCACAGATCGGGATGCTCTTCCTCGACCACCACAAGCCCTCCTACACCGCTGACCTGAAGCTCTGCGAGCGGCTCGGCCTCATCGGCGCGGGCACCGTGATGGTTGCTGACAACATGATCCTGCCGGGCAACCCGCCATACGCGGCCTACGTGCGCGCCAGCGCCGCCGAGAAGCAGGCCCAGGCCGCTAGGGGGGAGGATGCGGGGAACCCGAACCTGCAGTACACCAGCCGATCCGTCGTCAGCTACGAGCCCAGCGGGCAGCAAGACGCGCTGGAGATCACTGAATGCTCGGGAAGCGCGGCTTGAGGGAGGAAGCAATGAGGCGGCATGTCATGTAGTCCGAGCACGCACCCCGCTTCATGCGGTCTTACCTCCTAGACTCAGATGTGAGATTGGCTAGGGGGGCGAATGAGACCATGATTCACATTCGGACGGTACCAGCCACTCAACCAGTGCTGGGCCTGGGTGTTGGTGCCGCATCCGGTGAGCCGAAAGCGTGCCTTGGCGTGGGATATGTGTACATAGTCCGAGAACGTACCCAAGACCGAGGACGTACCTATCACCCCCGCCAGTCGTCGGGATCTCATGTAGACCATGTAGGCTGTGCATAAGCTGCGGGTTGGCACGTCTCAGCTGACGGGATAGTGGTCGTCACTCTCTACGTTCACGCAGCTGCGCATGCCGATCTCGACTCAGCGCGCCACGGCCTAGCGAGGCGGGCCGATCATAGCTCTTCGTGATGACCTGCAGCCGGTTGACCGAACTTTTTTGGGCCTCGGACTCCTCTCTGCAGCAATGGCCAGCAGTACGCTGCGAACAGCTGCAGGAACTCAACTGCACACATGACAGGAAGCCATCTTGTGAAAGCTGAGCCTGTAGCCCCGAGGATGAACCGTCACTATGGCGGCCAAGGAGGGCAATGGATGCTGCGTAACCTCGGCCTTCCAGGAGCTTGTAGTAGTTGAAATACCACGGTCGTACTCTCCGAGTCAATACTGAACCCCCAGAATCCCCTAACGACCACTTACCCATTTGACTCAGTTTTGATCCAGCACAGTAACACTGGTTTGAGCCACCCACACCTCCCCCCCGCGTCCACCATGAAGCTCGCTTCGGTGTGGACCAGCATCGTGCAGGTCTTCAACGTCCTGACTTTCTCCTCGACCGAGGACACCCCCGGCGAGCATGCCTCCCAAATCCCCCTCGCGGCCACCAAACCCGCCCCGGGCCGGCACGGCATCACCCACCCCGGCCCGGGCCCCAAGATCGCCGTCACGCAGGACGCCGCGGGCCGCTTCTTCCACGGCAGCACGCCGCTGGTCCAGGAGTCGTTCAGCGGTATGGTCTACCACCCAGACGAGTTCCGCGCCGTGCCGCTGCGGACCGGCGGCCGTGAGCGCTCGTACGTCTTTAACGACCACCCCGTCGTCGGCACCCCCAAGAACCCGCAGGAGGGCGTCGGTGGTGGGCTGAATTGTCACTATGCGGACATGCAGGGTTGGGAGCCGTGCTACTCGCCGCAGAACCGCACGTGCTGGTTGAAGAAGGGGGATCAGTATATTGATGTTAATACGGACTATGAGGACCCGGCTGCGGTTCCCGTTGGGCGGGTGAGGAGGGTGCGTCTTTCGCCGCCTTCATCTTCCATGATAATGGGTTATGTGCTGATGTTGCGGTTAGTTTCATCTCGAGGTCTCGGAGCAGCCCATTGCCCCGGATGGCACAACCATGGAGCACGGCAAGATCTTTAACCGGATGTATCCGGGGCCTTGGATCGGTGAGTTACCTGGGGGAATTGTTGTGCAGGTATAATGTTAACATCTCTCAGAGGCGTGCTGGGGTGACTGGCTGGGTACGGCAGCCCTGCCCCTATTCCGTTTGACCTACTAACACCAGCAGAAATCACGGTCAAGAATAACCTCCGCTGGAACGGGACATCCGTAAGTCTCCTCCTCTCCTACGATCGAACTACCCTTCTAACCACATGCCCCTTCCCCTAGGTCCACTGGCATGGCATCCGCCAATTCCACAGCTTCCACCACGACGGCGTCAACGGCATCACCGAGTGCCCCATCGCGCCGGGCGACACCTTCACGTACCGCTTCCGCGCGCTGCAGTACGGCTCGGCCTGGTACCACAGCCACTACTCGCTGCAGTACGGCGACGGCCTGTTGGGGCCCATGACCATCTACGGGCCGTCGACGGCCAACTTTGACGACGACGAGGCCTTCCGCCCGCTGCTGCTGACCGACTGGAACCACCGCAGCGTGTTCGAGGACTGGCCGCTTATGTTGGAATCTGGCGCAGCGCCGGAGATGACGAATATTCTGATTAACGGGACGGGCCAGTTTGGATGGGGGCCCAAGCCGGAGAAGTATACCCTTTGGCTGGATGAGGGCAAGGACCATCTGTTGATTCTCGTCAACACGGCGGTTGACTCGACGTTTGTCTTTTCCATTGACCACCACCTGCTTGAAGTTGTCGAGATGGACTTTGTCCCCATCAAGCCCTACACGACGACGAATCTCAAGATCGGCATTGGTGAGTGCTTACTCCTTGTGAGGGTAATTATAACGGATAAGCTAACGTCCACCAGGTCAGCGGTACCACGTCATTGTCCACGGGCTGCACAACCCATACGAAAAGGAGCGGTACGGTAACTACTGGATGCGGGCCGTGCCGGCGCGCAAGTGCTCCAAGTTTGCCTTTGGCCCCGACCAGCAGATGGGCATTCTGCGCTACAACCGCACCTACATGACGGCCAAGCGTCGACCGGACCCTTTGTCGGAGCCGCCGCTGTATGACATCGGATGCGCCGACGAGCCGTATGACAACCTGGTGCCGCATATCCCGTGGACGGTGCAAGATCCGGCGAATATCGGTGAGTGTGGCCCAGAGTGGTGACGGAGGAGGGACTGACGCGCTGGCTAGACCCCCACACCAACCCAGACGACCTGCCCAACGATAAGAAATACATCTTCAACGTCGGTATGACCCCGTCCGGCGGTCCCGGCAGCAACACGCCCTACATCCCCGACGACAAGGAATACGTGAGCCTCACCTTCCCTCACCCATCCCTTCAGTTCACTAACCCCCCCAGGACCGCTGGGACATGCACATCGCGCCCTTCCGCATCAACTTCTCCGACCCGACCCTCCTCGCCCTCGACCGCCTCGACGAACTCATCGACCAGCCCCACCTCGACGTCCTCACGCTCCCCAAAGCCGACGACCTCGACGACGAACAGTGGATCTGGATGGTGATCACGGCGCCGGACAAGATCCCGCAGGACGGCGGGCGCATCTTCTTCCCGGCCGCCCACCCGATGCACCTGCACGGCCACGATTTCGCGCTGCTGCGCCAGAGCTCCAAGAACTGGTACGACGACCCGGCGGTGAACCACACCGGTGAATCGGCGTGGTTCCCGCCCGACCAGCTGAATTGTAGGAACCCGCGGTTGAAGTGCGATAATCCCCCGCGCAGGGATGTGTTGTTGTTGCCGGCGACGGGGTATGTGATTATTGCGTTTAAGGCGGATAATCCGGGGTAAGCTGGTTCTTTTTGTTTTCTCCCCCTCTCGTCACCCCTTCCCCTTCTCATGACCCTCACCCCATATAACCTCACCCCACTCTTACCATCTTTCATCCCCC
>MU855623.1:19046-36595 GCA_033296695.1 Staphylotrichum tortipilum
GAAAACGAATGCTGATAATCTCGCAGAGCCTGGATCTTCCACTGCCACATCGCCTTCCATGCCTCATCCGGCCTGGCAATGCAGATCGTCGAGAACAAGCACCTGATCCCGGGCATCATGGGCAACGAGACGCAGGAGGTCGTCGACTCGTGCAGGCGCTGGACCGACTGGCACGGCAACCGCATGAATCACTGGGACTTTAAACACCCATCGCACTTTCAGGACGATTCGGGGGTGTAGGCGAATCCTGGCTGGTGGATGGCGTGGAGGGGTTGGGGGATCGTGTGGTGAGGGGGTGGGGGATCTTGAGGGGAGGGGGGGGGGGGTTTGGGGGGGGGGGGGGTGGCACGAACAGGGGGGAGCAAAGCATTCCGTGCCCTGGAGACTTGAGGGGTTTGGGCTTAGGCAGATTCATTCACTGCCATCGGTAGCTTGGAAGATCGCGATGCCAGTATCGGTGTTGTTTACCCCTGAGATTGTCCCATGCCAACACAAACAACCCTAACCCTGGTGGGACTGTTGTTTTGCCCAAGCACCCCCTGAGCTGGCACAGTCCGCTTGATCGTGCTCCAACAACGGATATTCATCTCGTAAAAAACTAAGACATGGACCAAAATCGACGATGGTAGCTGCCCACCTAGCCGCAATTTGTCTCGACTCACCGAAATTTCCCTTCGACACGACATCGATCCTGAGACAAGCCAGTGTCCCCCTGCGGCCAAGCTGAGCAAACCGCGCGTATCTGGCAAATCAGGGGCAACTCCCCAGGACAGAAGGCGTCATTTGCGAGCCAATCACCGCCAGCGGTCTCGGCAGGTCGCTTCTTTGATTGCAACACCTTCAAGGCTGAGATTGCGAGCGGGCCGGCCCCACGTCAGCTGGAACTTTCTGGAAGCGCATCTGGTCCCAAAATGGAAAATGCTGAAAATTCTGCTGACCGGGGCGGCAGGCAACATGCCGCCCAAAACCTGGGGGTTACCCCCAGCGTCCCGACCGGCCGGGTCGTCTTTTGTCATCTGTGGCAAGGCACTTGCCTCCTGGCCCACGCATGACAGCTGGCTCCTGAACTCGTGCTAGAAGACTCGCCCCAGCGGGAGGAACGGGTGGTAGACAGGAACGGATCAGCATGGCGTTCACCAGCAGAGACCGCGTGGTCCTCGGCCCTCTCACGACAGTCTTCATCCCCCCAGCGCCCTGCTCCATCGCCGTCGGGCTCTGCACAACCTGCGATGTGGCCTGGTGGGGCCAGACATGCGCACTGATGACCGTCCAAGACGACCCGGGCTGCTGGCCGCCGACGACCGATGGCGTCCCCGAGCCCACCCCGCCGCTCCTCGGCTGGGGCTTCTACTCGCCCGGCCTCGAGTGCCCGGCGGGGTACACGTCGGCCTGCACCGAGATCGCGGGCCAGTCGGCGGCGGGCGGGTGGAAGGCGCAGTACCAGATGCTGCCGGGCGAGACCTTTGTCGGGTGCTGTCCGCCGGGGTTCAGGTGCGACAACCTCAGCGGGCAGACATGTCTGATGCGGGCCAAGTCGACGACGCTGCCGACCGTGTCGTGCGAGACGGGCGCGAGCAATAACTTTGGCTTCACGACGCTGCCCAACGGGAGGGTCAACACGCTCAACCTGTACGCGCCTATGATCCAGCTGGCGTTTCAGTCGTCGGATCGCACGGCGTTGACCACCACGTCGTCCTCCACCTCGACAGCCAACACCTCAAGCTCCACCACAACCACGACATCGACAACAACCGCCAGCTTGACCCCCTCGACCACTCCACCCCCCTCAACATCCCTCACCCCCGGCGCCATAGCCGGCATCGCCGTCAGCGCCAGCGCAGTCCTCATCCTCCTGATCCTGGCAGCCGCAATGCTCATCTGGCGCCGCCGCCAGCGCGACCGCCCCGCCACGGCCAACCCGCCGCCGACATACAACTCTGAGTCCCAAGGGCCGAAGAACTTGACGCATTATTATGCCGGGGATACAGCTGAACTTGGGCCGGGCCACGGCAGGGCAGAGGTACCTGGGGAGGGGGTGGGGAGGGTTGAGATGGCGGGGAGGGAGGGTGGTGCTGGTTCAGTTGTTTGGGGTGTGCTGGGAGGGGCTGCCATGGTCGCGGTGTTGCCCGATTGCCGGGGGGGGGGGGGGGGGGGGTGGGAGGGGGGGGGGAGGGGGGGGGGGGGGGGGGGAGGGGTTGGTGGAGATGCCGGGGGAGACTTATGGGTAGTGACAAGGTAGTTGGGAAACGGGGTTGTTGTTTGCGTTGTTAGTAATAGGGAGTTGTCTAGACGATATTGATCGACGGTGCCCGTTCATGATGCGCGCTTGTGTACATATATATGCCTGAGGGAGAGGGTTGTCGGCGGGCCCAGTCCTTGTTGTGTCCAGACCAGCATCGGCGCAAGGAGCCATCACCGCGCCCCCAGAACCCAGAGAGGCAGTTTGTAAAACAGAATGCGATCGTGGATTTGATCTTGATGCCGCGGAGGCCAGCATCGCAATTAAGAATTCCGGTTGAGGATGGATGCCAAAGTGAAACGCGCTGGTCCTGATTGCGATCTGCGGCAGTGGATCGAGCCTAAAAACAGCGGGGTTGGGGGGACCTGGCTGCAGCCGTCGCAATGACGAACGGCAGGTCGGCCACCCGGCACCGCTTTCAGCCAAACCTGCCAACTTCAGCATCTCCCGCATCGACAATCAAGCATCAATTCCCCCCTCAGCAATCGGCTTCCCATCAAAACTACCATCACTGCCCGGACAGTCGTGGTGACAGGTGCACGACGACGCCCACCGCAGGCCCAGCGCAGCCCTGTGGACCTCTCGCCCTAGCGCGCGCAGCGCAACCCCCTACCCCCTGCCGACCCGCCCGCCATCGCCGCAATCGTTATCTTGAGGCAACTGTGCCGGGCTCCTTGCGTCATCGAACGACTGTGCCCTGCCAAGTTCCAACAATCGAAGCCTCCAGCGCCCGCTGGCGGCGCACGCTCGAGGTTGTCCATCCCGGACTCGACATCTCCCACTCGTATTGCACCCCAGGACCCTGTAGCAGGGCTTCCACAATGACCTGGGAATTGAGCCGCCGCCGCTGGCTTCGCGCAGTCAACAGCAGGTTCATCTATGGCCGCATCGTGAGTTGTCCTGTCTGTGCCCCTGGTCGTGTTGGTCCTGCACCATCCATCGACGCCAGCTTCCATCCCAACTCCACCCATCCATCCATCCCCCACGATCGCGCACCGTCCCTCCATCCTCAGCATTTGAGCTGACCAGAATGCCTCCCGCAGCCTCTACTCCATGCCATCATCTTCTTCATCGAGATGGCCGTCTTCGCCCGGCTCGTCAGCCGCTTCAACTCGTACTACGATGAGCGACCTGGTACGACAACCCCTTCCCGCCTCCCCTTGACCGGGCCCCAGCCCCCGAGAAGACCCCCGAGACACTGACAGACCCGCCTCCCCACACACAGTCCTCACCATGATGGTGACCAACGCTGTCCTTGGCGGCGTCGCCGACACGGTCGCGCAGACCATCACGTCGATTCGGCAGCGGGCCGTGCGCAAGCACCCCGGCGGGCGCCTCGACCCCCGCGAGGACGCCCTGGCGATCGAGATCCACGAGCTCGACCGCAAGAACCCGCTGGCCGACCACGACCTGATCCCGGACTCGCGCCTGCTGCCGCCGCCCTTCGATTTCGAGCGCCTGACCCGCTTCATGGCGTATGGGTTCTGCATGGCGCCCGTGCAGTTCCGGTGGTTCAAGTTTTTGGAGAAGAGCTTTCCCATCACCAAGACGGCGGCTTTCTTGCCGTCGATGAAGAGGGTGGCCTTTGACCAGCTGATCTTTGCGCCATTTGGGCTGGGGTGCTTTTTTACGGCCATGACGATCGCCGAGGGCGGCGGCAAGCGGGCTGTGTACCACAAGATGCGCGACATGTATGTGCCGACGCTCAAGGCCAACTATGTGCTGTGGCCGGCGGTGCAGGTCATCAACTTTCGGTTGATGCCGGTGCAGTTCCAGCTGGTGAGTGTGGATCTTCTCTCGGTTGGTTGGGGATCTTGCTAACAGTTTTGCTCAGCCCTTCGTCTCCACGGTCGGTATCGCGTGGACCGCGTACCTGTCCCTGACCAACGCGTCGGAGAACCCGCAGGAGAACCCGATCCCCGAGCGGTCGGACATCCGGCTGCCGTAAGCGGCTGGCCGAGCGAGGAGGGTCGTGGGTGTATGTTGGAGACTGCTCAACCAAGGGTGTGTGGCCGGCTCGGTGAGGAGCGGCCGTGGTGAGGTCGGTTCATTTTTGGGAATAGAAATTCGCCCGGGCATTGGAGTCCCAGGCCGGGAACGGAATTCTGGCGGTTGCCATGGCGTATGGAGTTAGGGCAAGCTTTATTTTGAGTAACTATGGCAGCATGAGACAATGAAAAATAAGTTCACATCGGCCGTCTATCTCGCTTCTGGCCAAGCGCTCCGCGATGACACTCTGGATCCACTACACGAGACGGGCTAGCGACGGCGAGCTTTGGTAACGGTAGGGTTGGGGCGTTATAGCTCCCACAGTCTTTTTGCGAGGTGACTTGCGAGGGGACGGGATGGCATGCTACCTTCCAGCGTGTCTCGCCGCGGTTGGGAGGGCAGAGGACCCTGAAACGGGGCGAGATAGCCGAAAATCGGAGCTCTTGATAGCTTCATCAAGCTGGGGCTTCCGTTTGGGATGCCAGAGCTGAGTTGCGGTGCAGTTGACAACAGACGTCACAATACGGAATACAGAGACATGGCTTCAAAACAACACAACAACAACCCCTCCGCCTGCCCTGCCTGCCTATCAAACGTCAGACAGCAACCACGGTCCGGTTCTTTGCCTTAGTGTTGCCCAGCGGCGCCCGTAACCGAGACCCAGCAACCGGGATCGGCCAACCACGAATCGACGTCAGAGCTTCGAGACAGGACCCCACCAACTTTTATTACCCCTCCCCCTCCATCCCAACAGTCAGCTCACCCTTTCTGCGTCTTTTTACCTGCCCCTCCCTCCCTCCCGACGCGCAAACACGACAACCCTGACTCTGAACCCCCTTGCCCGGCTAAGACCAGTCTTTCGTCACCAATTGATTGCTCGGATCGCCATCATGTCTCTCGCCAACAAGCTGTCCATCTCTGACGTCGACCTCAAGGGGAAGCGCGTCCTGATCCGCGTAGGAGACCCCCCACCACCACGCTGCGCAGCAGCTCTCTCGGAGCTCCCAAACTGACCCTCCCCCGCAGGTCGACTTCAACGTCCCCCTCGACGCCAACAAGAACGTCACCAACCCGCAGCGCATCGTCGGCGCCATCCCGACCATCAAGTACGCCATTGACAATGGCGCCAAGGCCGTGATCCTCATGTCGCACCTGGGCCGCCCCGACGGCAAGGTCAACCCCAAGTACTCGCTCAAGCCCGTCGTGCCCGAGCTCGAGAAGCAGCTGGGCAAGAGCGTCACGTTCGCCCCCGACTGCGTCGGCCCCGAGGTCGAGGCCATCGTGGCCAAGGCCGACAACGGCGATGTCGTGCTGCTCGAGAACTTGCGCTTCCACATTGAGGAGGAGGGCAAGGGCACCGACGCCGAGGGCAACAAGGTCAAGGCCGACAAGGCCAAGGTGGAGGAGTTCCGCAAGGGCCTGACCAAGCTGGGGGATATCTACATCAGTGCGTTGCCTTCCCTCTTTCAACTGCTGTTGCTGCTCTAGCTAACCGCCCCGGCCCAGACGACGCCTTTGGCACCGCCCACCGCGCCCACTCGTCCATGGTCGGCGTCGACCTCCCCCAAAAGGCGGCCGGCTTCCTCATGAAGAAGGAGCTCGACTACTTCGCCAAGGCGCTCGAGTCGCCCAAGCGCCCCTTCCTCGCCATCCTCGGCGGCGCCAAGGTGTCGGACAAGATCCAGCTCATCGACAACCTCCTCGATAAGGTCAACACACTCATCATCTGCGGCGGGATGGCCTTCACCTTCAAGAAGACGCTCAATAACATTCCGATCGGCTCCTCCCTCTTTGACGAGGCGGGCTCCAAGACGGTCGGAGACCTGATGGCCAAGGCGGACAAGAACGGCGTCAAGGTCGTCCTCCCCGTCGACTACATCACGGCGGACAAGTTCTCGCCCGACGCGACGGTCGGCGCCGCGACCGACGCTGACGGCATCCCCGACGGCTGGATGGGCCTCGACTGCGGCGAGGAGTCGATCAAGCTGTACAAGGCGGCCATCGACGACGCGCAGACGATCCTGTGGAACGGCCCCGCGGGCGTGTTCGAGTTTGACAAGTTTGCCCGCGGCACCGAGGCGACGCTGGATGCGGCGGTGGCGGCTGCCCAGTCGGGCAAGATTGTCATCATTGGTGGTGGTGATACCGCGACGGTTGCGGCCAAGTATGGCGTTGAGGACAAGCTTAGCCATGTCTCGACGGGCGGCGGCGCCAGCCTGGAGCTGCTGGAGGGCAAGGCCCTGCCGGGTGTTGTCGCTCTGAGCGAGCGTTCGTAGGTGTTTTATTGCTTGGGTGTGGACAGGGACGATGTTTTGGGCAGTTATGGTAACGGGAACAGGGAAGGCGATGCTGTGAGGCAGGCCCTGTGGGCTTGATGTGATTAGCCGTTAGTTTGCAATAGAATTGGCCGAAAAAGGTCGGATGTCAAGAGACTAGTGCGAGTGATGCGGTTCATTAATATGTGGCTGGCAAGGAAGCCTGGGCGTCCTCGTTCAACCGCCTGCTGTATGCATGGTGCGTCGGAGTGTGTGTGGACTCAGTTTATTTATGATTCTGAAAGGAAGCGGGACACAACCAACGGCCGAGTGAGACCGCAGTGGCCTACCACTCCCCTCCCCCTGCCACAATATGCCGGCCAAGTGTACAATGTATGCCAACCGCTGTGTTCTTTCTTCCTCTAACCGTCCTCGTACACTCGATCACCGCTTCTTGGCCGCGTCGACCTTCTTGAGCTCCTCCCTGTAGGCTAGTTAGCTTGGCTCTCTGATTCAAACGCGGTGGATATTCTCCAGCCCCGTGGGAGCTGAATCGCCCATAGGAAACGTACTTGAGCTGCGCTGAGAAATCGTCGCTCGTGTCGTCGTCGTCCCACGACTCCTCCCACAGGTGCTGTGCCGCGCCGCCGCTCGCCGCCTCGGTGTCCTCTTGCTCCCAGTCTGGATGTTCGGGATGGGTTACTTAGGGGTTTGGAGGAAAGGATAGGGGACGGGTTGGGGTTGGCCCTGGACGCACCATCGACGGGGAAGTCCTCAAACTCGTCGTCCTCCTCGAGCGCGGCGGGCTTCTGCTCTGGCGCCTGGGCCTCGGCCTTGCTCGCCGCGGCGGCCTTGTCGTCCTTCTTGATCTGGGTTTGTGAGGAGGCCATTGTGTGGGTGTTGGGAACTGTGGGTTGGTGGATGATAGGCAGTGGTGGTGATGTGATGGCTCGGTCAGCCGAGCTTGGGGTTGGCAAGCAAGGCAGCAAGCTGGCGCGTCAGCGCGGATCGTGGGTGGCCTCGTGGGTGGGCGGTTCGTGTAGTGTCTAAATCTGTGTTGCTTGGAGCTGAGTGAGAACTAACTGGCCGTCGGACGCTTGATCGTGAAGCTGCGGAATGGCGTGGTGTTGGTTGATGGATGGATGGCCTCTGGCTGCTTCTGGGTTGTGCCTGAGCAGCGCAGCTCAGCACCAGCATCAGCCGCTGTCGCGCCGCACGGACCCGGTTGGCGGGGCAAGCTGGCAGGGTGGGGCAGGGATCGATGGGCGGCGCACAGGCCAGGCAGGCTGGGACATTTGTCAGGGCGGAACACCAGTGTCCGGTTCCTGGCTGTAAAAATGACGACCCTGCAAGTCTACCCCGCGATGCAAGAGGGCTTTCTCGAGCTGGGCCAGATGGCGGCATGGAATTACTTCGCCTAATTACTTTGCCTCTGGAGCGGGCATTGAAAGCGAGTGAGCAAAGGACCAAGTTGTTGGAGACGGCAGCGGGTTTGGCCACTCGCAGGGCACGACCCATCGCCATTTGCCCTCTTCATCCGCCCTTCAACAAACCTCCAACATCTCAGCCCAGCCTGCCGAGATCTGGCCAGCGCGCCAAGCACCTGCAGCCAGAGACAAACTCCCAATCCACAGAGCTGGCGCCCGGCAGCAACCGCCAAGAGCCGTCTAAAGGCTTGGTCGGTGTGACATGGTTACATGGGCAAACAACTCGCCGTTCCTCACAGAGGACAGCCGTAGATCGTAATGGACGCGGTAGAAACCCACCACGAGAGAGCCTCCTGTCGCCCCGTCGTCGCGCAGTGCTGCAGCCGTCGGGGCTTTCCGCCTGAATGGGGCGGGGCTGGCCCAGCCGTTGCAAGACAAGGGTAGCGTCGCAGGGCTCCAACAGCCCGGTCCGGCGAGGCCAGGCTTACGAGTCGTAGGAGTGGCTCCGACAGCGGCAACGCCGGCTTGCCTCAAAGCGGGTTCACTGCCTCTGCCCAAGAAGTTTCTCGCGTCTCTTGTTTTTGTCTCTTGATGTCCCGCGGAGCCCTCACCTCGTTTCTTGTCCCACCCGCCGCCCGCGCCGTCCGCCCTGTCGACGACGACGCCCTTGCCCCCCGCCGAGCATTCGCTCCACCACCCTCCTGCCACACAAACCCCGCGCCGCGCTCTGGCCCTCCCCCGCCCGCGCAATGTCAGGACTACGCTCCTGGTTCCGCGCCTCCCCCGCGGCCGCCCCGAGCTCGAAGCCCTCATCCAAAGGCGCCAGTCCCGCCCCGAGCCCGATCGCGAGCACGTCGACCCTCAATGGCAAGGCCAAGACCGCCCCCACGTCCGCCGCGGCGCGCGAGGCCCGTGAGATCGAGGACGCCATGGCTGCCGTCGGCCTTATCATGAACGACGACATCGATGGCGCCGAGGTCCGCTTGCGCCTGCCCACCGACCCCTCCACCTTCCACCAGCTCGGGCTCGGCCTGTCGACCTTCATGCGCAGCATCCTGGGCTTCGAGAAGGACATCATGACCGAGGCGGCGAACCGGCTGAACGAGACAGAGAACAGGGCGTGGAACGACATGAAAAAGGCGCAAAAGGAGGCCGAGAAGACGGGGAACGGGGCTGCTGCGGCAACTGGGTATTGGTACTCCAAGCCAGCAGCCACCGAGCTGAATGGCGCTGCCGGTGGGAGCACGGGCAGGATATACCCCCCCGGCTCCGAGTTTGCGTTGGTCAACGCCGAGGCGCAGCTGATGAACGCAGTGGTGGGCGTCATGCACGAGAGCCTGACCGAGGCCATCAAGGGGTTCTACAAGCTGCGCAAGGCGTATGTCACGCTGGACGGCATCATGGAGGCTGAGGGGCGGTACCTGGCCTCCAAGGGATACGGGGGCGCGAAGATGCCCGCGGCAAGGAGGACGAGTTTTGCGGAGGACCCGATGCCCGGGACGTTTGACGAGGCCGAGTTTGCCGACCTCGAGGAGACCCCGAATTCCACGCCAAGCGAGAAGACGAGCGACAGCCCGCCGGCTCCCACAGAAGGCGCTCGGCCCGACGAGCAAAACACAACAGCACCGCCAGAAACAACCATCCTCAATGAAAAGCTCAACAACCTCACCATCCCCGACAGCTCCACCCCATCGTCACACCCCTCCCCCACAGTCCGGTCAGCAGACGGCACACACACACCCGGCGGCACGGCCTTTGACCAGCTCAACACGGCGGGCGCCGACAAGGCCCTCTTCAAGACGACGGCCGACATCTTTATCCACAGCGGCGCCAACATGTGCTTCGGCATTCTCCTCCTCCTCCTCTCCATGGTGCCCCCGGCCTTCTCCCGCCTGCTTTACGTCATCGGCTTTAAGGGCGACCGCGACCGCGGCCTCAAGATGCTGTGGCAGTCGTCCAAGTTCCCCAACATCAACGGCGCCATGTCCGCCCTGGTGCTGCTGACCTACTACAACACCTTTCTCGGGATGGCCGACATCTTGCTCCCAGAACAAAACCCCGACGAAGAGGACAACAACGACACCCCAGCCTCCGACTCGGACGCCGAAGGCGAGCTCAAAACAGTCGGCTACCCGCGGGAGCGGTGCACCGCGCTGCTGGCCGCCATGCGCGAGCGGTACCCCGACTCGCGGCTGTGGAAGCTGGAGGAGGCGCGGGTGCTGGCCAACGCGCGGCGGCTGGACGAGGCGATCGCGCTGCTCGAGGCCAACAGCGACAGCAAGATGCGCCAGATCACGGCGCTCAACAATTTTGAGCTGAGCATGAGCTCCATGTACGTCATGGACTGGCCGGCGATGCGCGACAATTTTTTGAGATGTGTGGAGCTCAACAGCTGGAGTCACGCGTTGTATTATTTCATTGCCGGGTGTGCGGAGCTGGAGATGTACCGGGATGCGCTCCACGCCGCGGCGGCGCTGGCCGAAGGGGAGGCCGAGCGCGGCGTGCTCCAGACGGAGGCACAGAAGCATAAGAAGGCGGCGGAAGAGTTCCTCCGTAAGGCCCCCACGGTGGCCGGCAAGAAGCGCTTCATGGCGCGGCAGCTCCCCTTCGAAGTGTTCGCTTCGCGCAAGCTCCAAAAATGGGAGGAGCGCGCCAAAGCGCTCGGCCTCGACCTCGCCGATGCCGTCGCCGTCAGCCCGGCCATGGAGATGATCTACCTGTGGAACGGCAGCAAGCGCATGGGCACCAAGTACCTCGAGAAGGCGCGCACGCTGCTCGCGTGGGAGCGCTGCACCGCGCCCGAGGACAAGGTCGCCAAGTTTAAAACGGAACAGGACGAGGTCGCCATCGCGTGGCTGACCGAGTCGGCGCTGCTGAGGCAGCTCGGCAGGGGCGCCGAGGCGCGCGCGCTGGTCGAGCCCCTGCTGACGATGGACAAGTGAGTTCCCCCCGCCAACGCTCCTGCTTCCTCTGCCCCGATATGTGCTAACGATCAGCAGAACCCTCTTCAAGGGCGCGACGCGCGACGACTACTGCCAGGCGGCGGCGCACTACGAGGTGGCGGCGGTCGCGTGGATGGCCGTGTACGACCGCGCGGCGCGGCCCACAGATGGCGGCGATGTTGAAGCATTCCGCCGGCAAAAAGCGGAAGAGTGCAGGCTGTACCTCGACAAGGTGTCCAAGTGGGAGGCGTTTGTGCTCGATGCCCGCTTCGGCATGAGGGTCAAGGCTGGGATGGAGACGGTTGAGTGGGTGAGGAGGGCTAAGGGGTGGGCGTAAGCGTGGTGGGGTTGTGGGTGGCTTAGGTATTGATTGGGAGACGGATATGGGAGGAGGTTCAGGGATAGAAATGGTATACGGAATACGCATGTTTTGTTTTATTGGAGGCGTTTGCATATTACGGGGTTTTAGGGGGATAGCAACTTAGACGGGGGAGGTTTAGTCGTTAAATTTGCTTTTTGTCGTGCTTGGGTGGAATAGGGGTTGTGTTTGTGAACATAGCCAACCATTTTACAAGCAGTGACAGGCCAAACTCGAGTCCAGTTGCTGCTCCGTACTGCGTATCCCTCTCCTTGGGAGGCTAAAGGACGAAAGCAAATGTGGTTTCTTCACTTCCGTTCAGGCTACCACCAGGACGACAGCATCGCCATCAGCGCTGCCTCAAGCACTCATCCGCGACATCTGACATCTCTCAAAATGATTTCCGCGCCATAAATGACGTAGGGGGTTATTTAGCGGCGGGCGCGTCGATCCGGGCCGTTGGCTTGGGCAGGGGACGGCCTGGGAGAAGTCGTTTTGCGGCGTCGTTGGTGGCCCGGTTTGATCGTTGTGAGAATCGGCTGTTGATGACAACCAGGCTGCCGGGATGGCGCCAGGCAGTGACAGGGGGGATGGCGACGCCGAGGAAAAACGCCGAGCTGACGGGGTGATTATTCCGAAAGGGCTGTTGGGGGCGTGGTGCTGGCTGCTGGTTGCCGGCTGCCGACTTGTTGAGTTGTGGTGATTTGATTCTGTATCATTTCTTTTTCCCCTGCTGTTCGCCCGCCATCAGAGTCGATGTCCCCTCTGGACAAGTGCCCAATCCCATTCGAGCTCCAGCTCCCGCCGATCATTCCCCCCCTCGTCCCAAGTTTGGGTGCGACAGCCTTCGGCCGAGCATCTGCACATGCATCCGCGTCGCACAGCGGCGGCCAATGCGACGCATCGAATCGGCTTGGCAGGAATCGCCTGCAACTCAGGTGTCTGCTCGCGCACAGATCACTCGAGCGAGGGCCCCTGCGCCCCGCGTTTTGGGTCTCTCACTTTCCTATGCGCGTGCTGTTTTTTCCCTCGTTCGACTGGTGTTCGTCCCAGCTGCTCGCTGCTTGGTTCCCAGAAGGAGGAGGCTTTGCCGAGAGCTGAGAGCTGAGTGGTCTGGGAAGGGCTGCCTGAGCGGAATCGTCGCAGTTCGACTGGCTGGGGCCCGATCGAATTGGATGCCCCACTGGGCGACCCCTGTCCCCGGATTTGCAGGGTGGGCTCCCTGCCTACGGAATACAGTGGGTGCATCTAATGGGTGCAGCGCTGAGTGGGTGGGCGCTGCATCTCGCTGAGCAATTGCCCTCTCACCTTGCGCGCCTGCCCTCCACTTCACTCCTCGCCGCGTGACAATTTGGCGCCGGTTTTTTTTTCTCTCCCACGCCCAAAGGAGCGCAGGTTCAGCAAACCCCCGGCTCGCTGCAGGGCGCGAATTACGGCTCCGCTCGCCCAGGCGAAAAAAGAATTGCGAAAGGGGGCGCGGACCTCGATTGACCGATTGAACTGATCGACCATCAATTTTTGGCTTTTTTGGCTTCTCTGGGACGACAGCCCGTTCGTCGCTCGCCTCCTCGCCAAGCACATCCCAGTCCCCCCATCCCATCTTCTGCCTTCCCCCTTTGGCCTCCTTTGGTCTTCTGTCCCTCAGACCCCTTTTAACCTGAACGAGGACCCTGCCCGCCCGCCGCTTCGCGCAAACGCCAGAGCCAACCCCAATACCTGCCCACGCCAACGCACGCCCATTGCAACCAGAGACGCCCGCCCACGCCTCCGCCGGGTCCTCCTGCATGCAGGCCCGTTTGCGCCTGCAGCAGCCAGTCTCGCCGCACACCGCACCGTCTCCGAGACACCACTGACGATCAAGAGCCTGCCCTGAGACCCCGATCGCACGTGTCGCTGCTCCGCCCCCCCTGAGTCGTCGCCGCCTGTTGCGTCCTGCGTCCTGCGTCTGCCGACAGAACCGGGTTAGCGACTGCACCATAATACCCGAGCCGCGCCGCCGCGCCGCCAGGCGCACCCCATGATGGACCAGTCCTCTCTAGCCGCCGCCCCGCCTCCCATCCCTCGCAGGTCCCGAGAACGCGAGCGTGGCCGGCCCTTGTCCCCCGATCGATTGCACTCCTCCCGCCCCCGCGATCGCTCCCACCACACCTCTTCCACCGCTGCCGCCCCCGCCCCCGCCGTTGCCCGCGCCTCATCCCACGACCGAGACCACGGCGACGTCTTTGCCGACTGGACCGCCCGCGACCGCGAACTCTACGCCCACCGATACCTCCGAGACCAGCACGACGACGACCAGCTCACCCCGCTCCCACCCGCCTCTCCCGAAGTTATCTCGTCCCTCATCACCTCGCTGTCGACCATCTCCCGGCCCGTCAGCAAGCACTTTGATAGTCCCGCCTACCTCACCCCGATCGGCCCGGGCAGCCCGCTCGCCCTCTCCGCGCCCGCCTCCCCCACCGGAGGCTCGTTCGGCGTCGACTACGGCGCCTACTCGCAGCCGTCGCTCAAGAACCTGCAGGAGGAGGATGTGCCTCTAGAGGAGCTCCCGGCCAGCGCTCCGGTCATCCGGACGTCCAAGCCGCCTAGCGGTCTGTCCCCGCTGACGGCCCCCAGGTCGCCCAAGAGCCCGAGCGCCCGCGACTCGGGGTTCAAGGGTTTGCTCTCGCGGCGCAGCAGCGGCGGCGTGTCGCGGCCATCGAGCCGAGGTTCAGCGTCCGGCGCGGAGAGCATCGGAAAGCTCAGCGTCGAGCGCAGCCAGGAGCCGCTCTCACCCCTCTCGCCCGGCACCGACGGGCTGCGCGTCAAGAGCCAGCCGTCGTACGACAACTGGGGGAACAAGAAGAGCACGCGCAACCAGCGCGGGCTGATGTACATGAGCAGTAGGGAGCGGCTACGAGAGAAGGAAGCAGAAAAGAAGCGCGCCAGCATCGGCGCTGCGAACGCGAACCTGAACCGGCTCAGCTCGACGAGCGCACCCCTGACCCCACGCCTCGACCCGCTCTCGGCCGACTCGGTCATCAACGAGGAGCCGAACGGTGACTTTGCGATTGGTAGCGAGCTCAGCCCGGCCCCCGACATTACTGGCGACGGTGGCGCAAACCCCCGGCTCATCCC
This sequence comes from Staphylotrichum tortipilum, assembly GCA_033296695.1. Lineage (NCBI taxonomy): Eukaryota > Fungi > Ascomycota > Sordariomycetes > Sordariales > Chaetomiaceae > Staphylotrichum > Staphylotrichum tortipilum. Next base: position 33,371 of record MU855623.1, read on the forward strand.
CGCCCGTGACTCCTCGCTCCGGAAATCGGGAAGCGCCAAGCGGGCATCGGCAAGGAACTCCCGGACCTCGAAACGAGATAGCGACAGCGGCGCGTACGGTACGATCCCCGAACTCGAGGAACAGGGCGCAACCCGAGGCGCGCGTGCCGGCGACACGAGCAAGGGGCTGCAGCCTCCTGCCAACGTACAGGGTCAGAGCCTCGACCCGATGAGCCTGTCTGCGCGCCTACCGGAAGAGAATCGGACTACCCTGGCCCGCCTCGATCCAGCCAGCGCCGGCCCGTCCACGCCCTCGGCCGCCATGTTCTCAGACACCGAGGTTGACGAAGGCGCGCCGTTTCCCGCTGTCGCGCAGGGTCGTCGCCGCGACAGGGAAGCGAGCGCCGAGTACCGGCGGCGGTCAGGCCACCTCACGCCTGATCCCTTCGGCGGTGGCGGATACACGAGCGAGGGTGGCAACTCGACCATCAAGTCGAAACGCAGCAGCGCAAAACTCAAACGGCGATCCGGGGCCGCGAGCCCGGCGCCAGAACCGCACGCGACGGAAACTCAGGGCGCCGCCCCGGCCGCTAATAACCGGCTCAGCGACCAGCCGCAGGTCGCGTATGAGCGCCCGCTCAGCGCTGACAGCATCGACGACTCGGTCGAGAGCTACCTCTGCAGCCCCCGGCTCAGTCAGAAGATTAAGCATCCCCAGACTGGCCGGGTGATTAGCTTCAGCGAGGTCGGCGATCCGAACGGGAGCGCCGTGTTCTGCTGCGTCGGCATGGGGCTGACGCGGTACATTACTGCTTTTTACGACGAGCTGGCGCTGACGCTCAAGCTGCGTCTGATAACGCCAGACCGGCCGGGCGTCGGCGACAGCGAGGCCTACGCCGACGGCACTGCGACACCTCTGGGCTGGCCCGGTATGTACCTTTTGCTTTATTTTTGCTGTGCATGGCTAACGCTTAACAGACGACGTGTACGCGATCTGCCAGTCGCTGAAAATCACCAAGTTTTCGATCCTCGCGCATTCTGCCGGCGCCATCTACGCTCTTGCCACGGCCCTTCGTATGCCCCAGCACATCCGCGGCCGGATACATCTGCTTGCGCCCTGGATCCCGCCGTCGCAAATGAATGTATTCGGCGCAAGCGAAAAGACGCCGTTGCCCCCGACCAACGCCATCCCTACGAGCCAGCGGATCCTGCGTGCTCTCCCAACACCGTTCCTCAAGGCCGCCAACAGCAGTTTCATGACGGCCACGAGCTCCAGCATTACCAGCTCGCTCCCTAAGCAGAAACGGGCCAAGCGCGACCGCCGAAGCAACGGGACCACCGGCACCAAAGACAACAAGGACATGCCCAAGGGCATGTTCCACGCACTGGATAACAAGGAGAACATGGACGCCAAATTTCCCACCATCCCCGGCACCGCTGACGACGACGACGCCGACCGGATCCGGCCAGCTGGCCAGGGCCCGCTGCAGCACCCTGGGATCGGCGGCCACCGTCACCGGCGGTCCAATTCGACGCACCAAGGACCCGGGCGGCCAGGCGAGCGTGAGGAGCACATGTTGTCCACGGCAGCAGCGCTGGCAAGCTCGGCGATCGCGGACCGCGAGCGGCAGGAGCTGTACGACAACAGGCTGACACACGCCATCTGGCAGCTGGCGACAACGGGGGCCAACCCGGCGGTCGACCTGCTCGTGTGCCTGGAGCGGCGGCATACCATCGGGTTCCGGTACGTGGACATCACGCGGTCGGTGATCATCCACCACGGCAGCCGCGACACCCGCGTGCCGGTGGACAATGTGCGGTGGTTGGGCAAGACTATGCGGCGGTGCGAGGTGCGCGTGCTCGAGGGCGAGGGCCATGGGCTAATGGCCAGCGCGCAGGTGATGGGCGGCGTGCTGATGGAGATTAGTCACGAGTGGGAGGAGTGGAGCAGGGTGACGGGGGCGACCAAGAGGGAGACGGAGCGGACGAGGAGGAACACGATCGGGCAGCGGTAAGCGGGTTGGATGTGCATGGTTTTGGATTTTGCTGGAGTGGGACAGGCGACACGATTGGATATGAGGTTGTCACGATGCTCTACATAATACTAATACATGAGGATTGTTTTGTCATGGGGAGGTTGAGGGAAGTATGATCACTCTGCGGGTATATTCAGACGGTCGTGGATTCCCCGACCTTCGAATCGTGCAAACACAAGAAACGCCACCCACACACGGAACCAAATACGGATCCGTACCACTAAGGCATGTACCTGGGATGAGAAGAACAGCAACGCCGGCCCGCCCATCCCTCCAGTCTCCGACCCCTGGACGCCAAACTTGGCTCACTCGACATTCTGTTAGAGAGGTAAGGTCACCAGTCAAGTCACACAGCCACATGCAGAAGGCACAGATTTTGGGAACCGTTTTTGGGAACCGTCAATTTTCCCTATCTCCCCGGCTCCTGTGACCAACATCACACAGGCAGCCTCACGACGAACAAAAGTTGACCACCCAATCCCCAAACCCCAAAACAAAGACCATCCATCCAAAATCCCAACCAATCCATCCCAACTCCTTCATCCCAACTCCTCCGAAAATCCCCCAACTTCACGCCCCCTGCGCCCCCTGCCCCGCGCGCAGCCGGCTCAGCTCCTCCTGCACCCGCCGCTGCACCTCCGCCTCCATGACCGCCGGATCGGCCGGGCGGCGGCCGCGGTGGCGCCGCGTGCCGGTGCGGGATTTGCGCGGCGGGGCGTCGCCCTGGGGGGCGGCGGCGAGCGCAGCAGGTGGTTGCGGCTGCTGGTGGGCCGGGTGGGCAGCAGCGGGGACGGCGTGCTGTTGCGGCTGGTGGTGGTGGTGGTGGTGGTGCTGCTGCTGTTGCTGGCCGGGGTAGCCAGCAGCCGGGGCGAAGGGACCAAGGGCAGCGGCGAACGGGGCGGGCGCGGGCTCAAAGGAGTCGGGGAAAGACGCCCGCGGGCCGGGGGCGAAGTGCCGCTGTTGCTGTTGGTGTTGCGGGGCGTACCAGCTGGCGGACCGGCAGGCGGCGGCGGCGAACGGTTGCTGCCAGTGTTGCTGCTGGTAGGGGGCGGCCTGCCAGGAGGAGACGGGGGCAAAGCTGGGGGCAGCGGGAGGGGCGAAAGAAGGACCCGCGAGGGCCACAACCAGGGTGACGGCTGGGGCGGGGGCAGCAGCGGGCGCGGGGGCGGCAACCGGGGCCACAGCGGCGGGGGCAACCGCGGGCGTAGGA